>OENT01001352.1:16834-47182 GCA_900239685.1 Rotaria macrura | reverse complement strand
TTCACGCAGAATCGAATGAAATACAAGAAATGGGGTGTTACAAAAAGTCATGTTATGAGCATTCTCTCTTAATTCTTTATAAGAAGGCAAACGTATCGTTTTTCACTATATACTTCATGCATTAGTGTAGGTCTAGTTGAAACAAGTATGCGTGTGGCTCATGAGAAAAAGCACTTGACTTGGCTTGTGACACACAGTCTTTTGTGTGATACGCTATTCATTATCTTAGGAAGAGTGCGTTAGTTTAAATTGATATCTATATATATATATATAAATAAATGAGGATATTTTAATGCTCATAAGACATGTTCCATGTGATTGCACCCTAATTACAAATAATTTATAGGATCAAACAATTTCAGAGAAGCAAAAAATTTACTTTCGTCCGTACATCGCTGTTTAAACTAGTTATTGAAACCGTCTAGATATTGGTTCTTTAAATTTACTTAACGTATCATCCTAACACGTGACGATTTTATTTCAAAAGAAACTATAAATCTGTCTCATATGTAACAGATGATGCTTCATCAGATCTTTGAGAGATTATTGTGTTGCTGTCACAAGTTTTCCTACTTTCTTTACTGAATCGTTACGAACCGCAAAAATTTTCATTACAAAGAAACTTATTTGATTCCTATCGAGAACAATAAAAATCATTTCTTTTTGTTCTTCTGAAACTGATCAATTTGCGTTGAATGCCATCTCTAATGCTAATGGCTTCGACGTCATTCGATATTATTGTATTTAGTTAAACGTTTATTATGATATTCTCATTGAAAAAGAATTTGCCTGGGAATCTATGATGTGTATGCGAACATAATTAATTCTATGAAAAAGAGACGAATTACAACAGCATCGTTTTGCTTTGTTAATGAGTTCAACTGTGATTCACAATGACTGCGACGAATTGTTTGAAATATTTATTCTCCAAAGAGCTAATCGAAATGATTTTTTTCTTTATATTAAAAGCATCCTCTATAAATGGGCACACATTGATTGACTAGAATAGCAGTTAGTATAATTATTATGCTAGTCATCGATGATATTGAATTCGATTTCACTTCTTAATATAAACTGTGATAATATCAGTTGATTGCTAATCGCCTCGTTCGTATTAGGAATATCAAAAAACAAATATTCAACACATGATTTTCAAGCTTGGAAAGAATTGATTAAATACAAACTTGAAATATCTTATAACAAGATAATGATTAGACAAGAATTATATTTTACCCATATGTATATAGATATACAACAACTTTATCTACTTTAACATTTGGACTGATTTACTTTGTACTCTAAAAGATATCTTTACATAATGAACGTTTGCGTAATCTTTTTCCGGTCATTTACAAAATCATCATCTCTTGCTTTATCCTACTAACATATCTTTAGAACGTCATTTATACACAACCACTCTACATCAGACTTGAATATAAACAAGGAAAAATTTTAAATCAACTTGATTTACTTCGTATTTTCGATCAAGAGTATCTAGAAAAATTCACTGCAAATATATTCAACATACACTGTCGTAATTTCTTGATTACTTTTGTAATGTGTTTGAAAACAGGAATGTATATAAGAACCAAACTCTTTCACGTAATATTTAATATCGAATATTTTGCTTTGGTTGACCATTTTGTAATTGCAATTTCTCTATTCAAAAGATAAAGCGAAAAATAAATTAAATAGTTTTCTTCTACATTTTTACTTAAATATCAAATAAGCTTTAAACTTATTATAATAAATATCATGTTAATCATGAATTAAATAGACGAAGCACCATTTAGAAACATCTGTAAATAATACTGCTAATGTCTATCAGTTAAAGGAGATCCTATGGATGTACATTTAAGTACATCAGGAAATGTTTCCACGTAGTTATATAGGATAACCACGAGATTTTCATTTTGATTAGTTGACACTATTTTATTTCTACCCGAAAATTGATATTGGTTGAAGAGATAGTTTTCATATCTCTTTTTAAAAATTCCTAATTAAAGTAATATTTTCAGTAGGACATGTTTGTAGAAGATTCATATTTGAATGGTGATAATAGTGTGAGAACTAAAAGCGTAGCATCAATCAATAATAGATTATTTTAAAGAAAAATATGAACTTTTCAAATTTATTCAAATGGGTTTTTGAGAATGAATGAATCATAACCAATAAGATTAGAATGTATTCACGGGTTTATTAAAAGTAACTTGTCTAAACAAAAGAATACCTATGTCAAGCGACTCACTATATCAATGAAAGAATATCATTAATAGTTTTTAAATCAATGAAAACATTTTCTACTTGGTGGATAATTCTAAATTTAGTATCTTTTTTGTACAACTATTCTTTCACACTTGCTATAATCTTCAAAGATGGTCTATTAATGATCGTTTACAAAAATATCAGGTTTATTACTGTACGCACCTATGTATTATTGTGGTTTTTTAACAAAGTATTCATCAACAATGACTCGCATGTAATACTAAAAGTCAAAAGTTTTTCTGTCTTTCTTTTTTGGAAGCACTGAAAAGAATAAGCGAGTTCTTCCTTCGAAATAAGAGACACATATTGAGTCGATTCTAGTTAAATTTTCTAGACATTGAATTAAATCATCTTCTACATGAATATTATTAGCTCTATACTGAATAAATGAAAAAGAATTCTAGAATTTCTTTCTCTACGTCAGAACAGAATAATGTTTACCGAGTTCACAATAAGACAGAAAGCGAAAACACTCTGATTTCAGTATATATTGTCTTTGACCATGCTTATCTCAACGTTCAATATGCATTCTATTTGAATCTGATATTCTAGTTTGAAAAATTCTGTAAGTCATCTTTGAGTATCTATAATTTAATCTCCATCGATACAGGATACTATGATAAGTAATAGTTACATGGCTTACAATCAACATTTCTAAGATGAAAAAGTTTACTATTTCTTGTAAAACCATTCGATAAATACAAACCTATTTTGTATCTATCATTGGTATTTCAATCATGAAAATGAATAAGTTAATTTTTTAATTGAACAGTCGTCTTGAACATTTGACAGTCGCAATCGATTCTATGGAAATACTTCCTGTTGATAAATTGACAAACATCGGTAAGTTTTTGCTCATCTATAAACAAAATAAAAGTTTTTTTTTTGTAAATAATTTTATTTTATTTATTTATCGTCATTTTTGAATGTTTATCACTCAGTACTGTTGGATTGGAGTAGTAATATGATGATTCTAGTATTTTCATTTATACTTACATTCTGAACTTATTAATCAGATGAAAGTCAGAAAGAACTCGCTTCAATTATAAACGAGAATTCGACTAGTTCCTTCATTTGTTTACTTTGTAAGCGTATACAAACGGATGGAAAAACAATGTCTTAACGTATACATAAATACTCAATGACCCAATATGCGAATAAATTTGATGTGTTTGTGTATTAAATAATATTTGAAGCTGAATGTTCGATTTCTTTTTATTTTTTGATAGAATTTCTAATAATAGACTTTCCATCGATCCCTATTTATTGTATTAAAATGTTGTATTCTCTAGTTCGAACAAAGTCTTCTTTGATCTTTGTTATGATATGTATGCTTGGTACAGCCCGATGGTTATTTACAAGGCAGCAACTGTACTATCTTATTGTTTTTTGAGTAGAAAAAAAGTCTATATAAATAGAAACCAAGACGAAGGTCGTTATTTTACAAGTATTGCTATTCTCTACCAAGCAGTCGTAACCAATCGATATTATATTTGCCGCCAGTAACCAATAGAAAATTAGTATCGAACAGCTGATAGAAATCAGCTCGTGCTAAACGAACGCCATCTTTGTTTATTGAGATAAATTAGCTAATACCAAAAAAAAAAGAATAAATAAATATCATTCTCAGATTAATTTTTAATAATTTTTTCTTAGTTAACTTGAAAAAATTATCTTCTTTTAAAAATCTCTATACAAATTTCAATTGTTAAACGTTTCATATGTGTCAAAGCGTGATAATTATACTTTTTTAACAATAGTGCCTCGTTTTGATGCTGGATTCCCCATCGTTGGGTTATTTTTGCATTCTTAGATATTTATTACAAATTCTATTAGTGAATGACTCATAGACTAAATATTCAGGTGTTATTGACAATCGCGGTATGGTCCGAGGTTAAAATAAATTTTCATCGACAATGATGGATTAGTGTTCAGATAGAAATGCACAGATTAACAAGAATGAATATTTTTTTTCTCATCATTGGTGTATTTGTATCACTAATTGGAATATGTTATCAACCCTTGCCTGACGAGTTTCCTCAACCATGGAAATATCGTTTTCTTTCATATTGGGGTCATCGAATCGATCGACTAGTATGCTGAAAGTTTTCTTTTGTGTTGAATAGAAAACAATGATTGATTTATGTTAAGGGATATTATTGTGAACAGTGGAATTTATTCAAACGCATCAATTTAATAAGAAATCTTCATTATTACTCGATTGGTTTATTTCAAAAGCGATATCCGGAATGTCGTTTAAAGGTATGTATATATAAAGAGAGAGAGAGAGAGTTGATTGATTGTCATGAAAAAACAAAATTGATTTTCTAACATCGTAGGTGTATGATAGCAAAATTGCTAATGTCGATGTACGAGTTTACCAACCAGAAGAGTTTATTGATTATGAGAAAAAAACAGCATTGATCTATTTTCATGGTGGTGGATTTCTTTTGGGATCTATTGAAACATATGATCAAGCAACGTATTTATTAGCTAATTTAACTCGAACAATTCTTATTGCAGTCGAGTAAGTTAATATAAAGGAAAGAATTGCTCGATTGGTTTTTCAAGTGACCATCATACTTATATCATCATTCGAAGTATATTTTCAGTCTGCTTGAAAACAAAATAGTCGTAGACAAATGTTTTCTTTTTAACAAAATTTCTATCAAAATATAGCGTGATCAATGAGTGAGGCAACCTTGAAATAGTTCAGGATTATTGAACTCTTTACATTTAGATTGTCATGCTTCATCTAAAGTAATTAAGAAGGAGGTGGGGACCTGTTGCAGTCTATATATGTTTCGGCAAATATGATGTAGTTTTTCTTCTAAAAATAATACTTTCTTGTTCCACTATTCTCGATCAATCGTTGTCAAGGAACATCAGAATAGATCAGGGACATATTTCTAAAAGGAAAATTCTTGGAGAGGAATAGTGTCTGTGGTAATGATTATTGTAAAGGTCAACTATGATAGATAAGAGAAAATTGGATATTAGAAAATGATGGTATCATATTTTGTGTTAGTAGAAATTATATATTTCAATGTTGAATTTGTAAAAAGAATCTTTACGCTTTTGTGAAGTTTATTATTTCATTAACACTCAATATGAATAAAAATACTAACTGAGATAATGACAAGTTCACAAAATCTACAAAATATTCCTCACAACTTCAAATGGACAATAGTCGATCTTTATGTTTATAGATATTCTCATAGATTTGTTTGGTTTCCGTTATCAATTAATTTATTATCAAAATATCCTGTATTTACAGGGAACATGCTCCTGAGAAACGCACTATTCTTATCGCATAATTATTTTTTATGATAAACAGACGTGAAAGTTTTCTGAAGAAAAGTATTTCATGTGTAAAAAGAAGAAGATGATGTTGAACAACTTTCATTCTTATTTTCAACTATTAAAAGTAACAGTCAGAGAGCCTGTATCTTCAGTGTTCGAGTAAATTTTCTTTATTACTGTCGACTTTCAACTAAAATATATTAACTATGAATATTTACTAATCTAGATATCGCTTGGCGCCAGAACATCGATTCCCAAGTGGCTTAGAAGATTGTCTATCTGTCAGTCGAGAGTTATTTGAAAATGGAGAAGATTATGGAATAAATTCAAATCGAATTATTTTATCTGGTGATTCGGCTGGAGGAAATTTAGCTTTAGTTGTTAGTCATACATTAATTGAACAAGGATACAAACCATATTTACTTTCATTACTTTATCCATCGTTGCAATTTTTTGATTTTACTCTTCCATCTTATCGTACGTATTTGGAAAAAAATATTCTCGGCGTTTTAAATGAAGATAATCTTCTATCGATGGTATCGTTACTAACTCAAAATGATATTGAAATAACAGAAGATGTCTTGTTAAATTCACATGTATCAATTGATGATAAGAAAAAACTCTATCCTTTCATGGATCCAAATAAATATTTATCCATATCACATGAATTCAATGAAAGCCAACATAAAAATGAAAGTTTCAGAGAAAATTTAAAATATTTATTATCACCATTAATGTCTCCACTACTTGTATCTGATGAACACTTAATACGTTTGCCAAAAATTCTTCTTTTCACAACTGAATTCGATATTCTTCGAGACGAAGGTAAATCCATTCGATTTACGCATTGAATCGATCTAAATGCTGTAGGTTCCTCTTTCTTTTCAAGGTTTCATATTTGCTTCTCGATTAAATTCATTGAATAAAACAATTTATCATCATCATTTTTCTAATGCATTTCATGGTGCGCATGTTTTCTTATATGGTCCACTTAGATTTGAAATAGCTCATCATATGATTCAACACACTGCCCAAATAATTAGAAATCATTTGTGAATATTAATCGAAATTGTTTTCTTTTCTCTTTATTTTGTATTTATTCGAATAAAATTAATTTGAAATGCGTGATAATTTCTCAATAAAATTGAAAACGATTTCGTGCGGCTTTTTCTTTTTATTTGATGATTAAGAAATATTTAACATCTAAAGTACTAACGTAGTTTGTATTTGTATTTCGCATTAAGACTGCTATACTTCGAAGAAGATTTAGACATTTATAATATATCTTCGTCAACGTCTTCTGGTTATTCAGAATCGATTCAAATACATCTAATGATTAATATTTTCCTTTGCTTTTCCCGTATCAATACGCAGCGAGAAAGAATATTACGTGGCAATTTCTGATCAGAGTAAAATATCTACTTGTATGAATTGACTGCAAAATAAACATGATGGCAACTTTTTCAGGGAAAAGTGAAAATCTTTCTTGATTCAGATAGAGAAAGCTCTGAGATACAAACAATATTCGAAATCTACTTTTTCTGGATAACACAATAATTAGGATCTCCGATCTTATTGTTGTCTTCGATTTATATACTGGTTAACAAAGAAATTATCCAAACAACGTCGATGACACACAATAAATCTATTATCAATTCAGTAGGTCAGTCATCTTAATGTTTCGTTTCACTCTAGCAATGAAAAGACTAAATAGTTCAAAGAGTGAACTATCTTTCGTGAAATAGTTCGTTATGAAATTTTCGAAATTTGTCACTGTCTATAGAAAAAGTGATAATGATGAAAAAGACGAATATCTTTGATCTTATTCCAATTGACCGATTAATTTTATATTAGTTGTTCGCAATGTACAAGAACAAAAAGACTTAACATTTTCACAAGAATCCGTCCGTTTAAATTCTATCTATTTACACAACTAAAATTGATGATTCGAAATTGAGTCTAGTAAAATTTCCTACCTGAAAGTGAAGACGAAATATTTTTTTTCTCTTTAAAATTATTCATAGGTTAATTATAGCAGTTTTCTTCAAGTATATCGTTTTTATTTCATAGGAATTGTCCTATTATGTGAGAGATTTTCCTCTTGTAACTCATATTTATTGTGTCGTGTCATGTATTACATAGACAATTATGTTATTGTTGTCAAGTTAGTCGATGTCTAAACGAAAATCTCCGTTCTCTATTTTCTTTTTCTTGAACAGTGCAAGCTTTAACAATATATTATCCACGTGTTAGATGTATGCTATTATTGTCTTCCAACTATCTTAAGTTAATCTATAGTTCAAGTAGACGAAGAAGGTGAAATGCCAAAAAAACATACCCGTTTTTGTATTAAATGGTTGCATAAGCTTGATGCAACAAAAAATCCATGTTCACGCTGGCTTAAACAAGGAAAGACGACTGGTAGATTTTTATGTATTGTTTGTAATGAAGAAAAAAGTTGTCAAAATGGTGGTTGGTCAGACGTCTTTCGACATTCTAAACGTTCAAAGCATGTTCAATGTCTTAAGGATGTTATAGAATCAGGACAATTGATTGTTACAACAACAACATCATCATTGTCGTCGTCGTCACTTGAAATAAATGCAAGTCATGAACGCGTATTAACATCAGATGAAAAAGTCACACGTGCGGAAGTTTATTGGGCGATGGCAACAGCTAAACTTGGTCTGAGTTATAATTCTTCACAGTACATTCAAGAATTATTTTTTCAAATGTTTTGCGACAGTAATATAGCTAAAGAATTTTCAATGAAGCCAAGAAAACTATCTTACATATTATCACATGGTACAGGTTACTATTTTTCTAAAGTTATGTTACATGATTTGATGAAAGCACCTGGCTTTACATTAATATTTGACGAAACAGTAATTGTTGGTGTAAGAAAACAATTAGATTTACATTTTCGTTACTGGTGTGAACGAAAACAAGAAATAGTTGTAAGATATTATAAAAGTATTTTTCTTGGTCATGCTACAGCTGAAATACTATGTCGCAATATGATAGATGCATTACGTGCAGATGGTATTGATCTAAAGAAAATATTAATGTTGGGTATGTTCTTTTGGATATGATCAATTTCATTTATGTAAACAACTAATTTGATTTAATTTAACTAGGAAGAGACAATCCCAATGTGAATAAAACAATTGAAACGTTGATGGACAAAGAAATTCTTCTTGAAAGAGAAAAACAGTGAGTGATTATGAACCCTTCTAATATTTTCTTATGATAAAGATTTTGTCTTCATTTCGTATTGTTTTACACATAGAACTTTTCGACAGTGTATAAAGACTAATTGCATATGTTTTCGAGAAATCTTCAGTCTCTTGAACTATGAAAAAAAAACATTCATCGAATTTCTACAGAAGAACTTGCAAATTTATCTTTCTAACGTAACATCATGAAGTCCCCTCAATGAACAAAAATATTTCGACTATTCGTCGGCAATAACTATTGTAATCAAATAGTGTATACTGGAGGTATTCCACAGGACAAATTTTCTTGCCCTGTCCTGACGAAAAATAGTTACTTCGAATTCTCTCCCCCTGCCTGCCCTGCTTCTCCCTGCAAAATACTAGGAATTATTTTAATCTGCGCATTTAAGTTTATGTACCATTTTTATTTTCAAAATGTTTCACAAAAATGGTACATGGTTGAGTGTGGGTATAAGGGTCTCGATTCTCAATCCAGATGGATAATAGAGATGAGATCCATATATCAGTCTTCTCCCACCGCTCACCATCAGCAGAAGGGTTAGAAGAAATGCCCGCATGTGCATAAACCATGGGCTGCATAACTCCAGTTCGAATATAAATGAACACTCAACTGCATGCCATCAATTCGAGAATAAATGATAAAAGTTAGAAATAAGTTTAGTTTTAGGTCAAGATGCGTTTCGTTCATACACGCTGGAGCAGGTGATGAGGTTGGGAGCACGTTTATCTCACTAGAGTTGATAAGGGAGGAGTGAAGTGAGAGCACTTTTCTCTCTCTGCAGGGGGAGAAGACGATGGACGGGAACATATTATTTTTATTTGCCGGAAAGTTAATGTAAAAATAAATTTATTCCTGGAAAAATCTAGTAGTTAATTTTTTTCGGATGTCCGTTTATTTTCGAACTCGAATCAACAGTTGCTGAAAGTGATTGAATATTTTTATTTTTTATAGTACTATAATAGTATGACGATGCAGAGCTAGTACAATTACAAACTCGTGTACATTTTTACGATTCTATCATAGCACTTTTCACTATTTTGATTGAACTTAATGATTCTTGATAGAATATAAAATTGTTATTTACTTGATGATAACGCCATCTAAACTTCTCGTAGCACGTTCTACGTTTTCAAGAAAAATAAAAATGATGCTGTTTTCGAATCAAAGTTTGAATGAGCAAAATTTTCATGGCACGAGTTTTCGGAGGTGTCTCGCCTTGCCGTGTGGCCACCTCTGGTGCATACCCAATTGGGGATGTAATAATTCTTTTTCAAGTCGAAGTTAAACGAATGAACAAAATTTACCCGGCATGTGTTTATTACACTAAAGTCTTCTACAGAAAAGATACTTGCGTCAACTCATCATGAACTTTGAGTTTTATTTAGCTTGCTTGAATAAAAGCATCATGAGACTATGTATATATGTCGTATTGCTCTAGCTAATTTTTCTATTTAGTGCCGATTATTGAAATATGTCTCGATGTCATTAGAATAGTGATGTTTATTATTGAACTATTAAAAAATCTATCAAAATATTTGTTACCGATGACTAGATCGTAATGGACCAATCGAAAAAAATCTTATCATAACAATTTGTGGTTCATTTTCGTATTCCTCCAATAGAATAAATAAATCATGTATATTTTTTCTTTATAGACGAAAGATGATCCGATTCATACATGATTGACACAAATCGATCGATTGATAAAAATTCAACAAAGACTTTTCGGAGAGAGCCAAAAATAGAAAGAAAAGACAGTATCCCATTCATTGATACACTAATATCGAAAGTTTTAAGTTATGAATCGCATGAATAAGAAATTTCATTCCATAAAATAGAACTCTGTTGTTCAGTTCGTCTATTTTCTTTTAACTGCACCTGATTTCATTCATATCGAAATATTTTGTCAAAAAGTATTAATATTCAATACTTGACAAAACATTGCTCATTGAAGTAATACAACATTAGACAAGTAATTTTGTAACAATTAAATATAATATTTTCTGATTTTTTTCAATGGTAAGATCGTCATCAAAAATAAACTCCAGTATTGGTTTGATTCGTATTGGTTCATGTCCGTTACATTTAATCCATAATTCATTTAAAATAGGCATTGATAGTACAAATTGGTCAATTGAAGAATTTCTTAATAATTTAGCTTTCTGGTTTAGTCGCTCCCCATCACGTCGTGAAGATTATCTTACAGTAGCTAAAAATCTATCGAATGATATTGGAAAATTCATTCAGCACTTCGTACTAACACGATGGCTTGATGTTGGACCTATAATTGAGCGTGTTATCGAGCAATGGACCAATCTTAATGAATATTTTATGAAATTTATTCCAAAGAATCATACGATTTCACTAAATCATAATTCATATGTGCAAATACGAACACTTCTTGAAGAAAAATCAACATTGATACGTTTAAATTTTCTTATATTTCTTTATCATAATATATATAAACATATCTTAGTATGTTTTCAACAAACAAAACCATTAATACATTTATTGTACGATGAATGTGAACAATTGATACGACGTCTATTTTCATGTTTTATTGATGAAGATTTAATTAAAAATAAAACATTAGATGATCTTATGAAATTTTCATATCACATACAAACCAATCAGAAGTCTGATTCAAGTAACATCATTTTCAATTTCATAAAAGCATTTTTTATTTGAAGTTTTCAATGTGGAAGCTTCATAGATAGTATCTAAAAGAACTCGATACGATTAACATACCAAAAACAGTTTTTCCCATGTAGATCATGACAGACATTCAAAAGAGTCACAACCATTTGAATATCAAAAATTACTGTATACAATCCGACGATTGTCAATCAGCTGTCGTAATGAGTTTCTTTTTTTTTCAACACGAGTAATAGATGATGACTATTTCATCAATTTTCGTACCTCTAAAAAGGTACAAATGATGACTTTGAATTCAAGCATTTTTCTAGGAAATTTTACCCATTGATAGACCTTGCCATCAATTTATAACCGGAAAAACTTCAAGTTACAAAAACGTTGTTCTTCTTAAAAAAATCTGATAGTATTCAAAAAACAAGTGTGTAATGCGAAGAATAATTGTTAACATCAGATTGTATGTGTAAAAATAGGGCCACACATGTCTCAAACAAGATGGTGTGAAAATACGAAACAACGATGATATTGAATCATTAGTATTACTGCAAAGTTTTCTCTGAGAGGGGACTAATAGATTATGTTCTATAAAATTTTGGTAGAGAGTTTAGAAAATTGACTTCAATGAAAAGAAATGACATTGAAGTTTTATATGACTAATCAGCCTTTTCTTTTGCTTAAAGCGACCAAGGCATAACAATAGATTTCCTTCGTTACTTGAAAAAACCATGGAAAAAGCAGGCTCGTTTTAAGTCCGTCTGGAAAACTAGCATTACATACATACACAATGCTATCAATCTTCAATTTCATGAAAATAAAATATTTTTCGAATTATTATTTTCGTAGCCAATAATTTCGGTAAATTTTCAAGTGATGAATCAGTATTTTCTCGCAGAAGAACATTTAAAACATTAAATTTCATGTCTTGTTAAATGAACAATAATGAAATGAGACATTCGTTTTCTTTTATTTAGAATTAGCAATAGGTGAAGCAACTCATCTTGGCTTAAATGATTTATCGGATGAAGAAAGTACAAAGTTTTTTTCTGATATTCGAAATTTTTATTCGGTAATTACAAAAGAACTTCTAAGAACATTACCATTAGATAATGGTTTTCTTCGCCATTTAAAATGTTTACATCCAATGATGCGCCATTGTGAAACGTCTCTTACAAGTATTATGAATATAGCTCGAAGTCTTCCTCAATTGACTACCCCAGATGATATTGATCGTATAAATGCCGAATGGTACGTATATCAAAATGAAAACATACCAAATGAATGGTATGAAACAACAAATGAATATCATTCAATCGATTACTATTGGAAGAATGTTTTTACATTGAAAACAAATATGGGCACGGATAAATTTATTGCTTTACCCAAACTAATAAAATGTGTACTTGCATTGTCGCATGGCAATGCCGATGTTGAACGAGGATTCAGTGAAAATGCTTTTTTATTAACAGACGATCGTTCACTTCTTAGTGATGCATCAATTAACGGTTTACGAGCAACACGAGATGGAGTGAAATTTTTCGGTAATGGAAAACCGCATGAAGTACCAATTACAAAAGCTCTTCTCGATAGCGTACGTGATGCACATTCACGTTACTGTGTCGATTTAGAAAAACGAAAGAAAACATCATCAACAAGTAAAAATTCGGAAAAAGAACAAGCACAAAAAGATATTTTCATTGTACAACAAAATGATTTATACGAGGAACAGAAATCTTTACATAAAAGTTTAGTGAATGCACAACAAATGATTGATGAAGGTACAGAACGTTTATCACAAGCAATATCATCGAAAAAATTTGACGCCATCGAAACAGCTCTATTACTAATCGAAGGTGGAAATAAAAAATTAGCATTGACTAATACAAGTATTGTTTGTAATACTGATCAATTGGATGAATTAAGAAAAAAACAGAAGACATGAAAATGTAGTGTATTTGAAATTTAGCAATTGTTTTTTCATTTATTTTGAAGTTTTTCTTTTTCGTTGGAATATTATGAAAATAAATCGAAGTAAAATATATAGTTCAATATTTTTCTCCTCAAATTTTCATCCCTCATGTGAAGTGAAGTCTCGAGTCTCTATCGAAGAAAATTCGACGAATTCTATACTAAGTTCATGTCGATGGATTGATGTTTGAAAGATTGAAGAGTTTTGTTCTTTTAACTATAGTAATTTTCTGGCGAACTTAATTTGAAGAAACTTCTTCTAAATAGTCTACTCGTGTGAAACGAGAAGAACGTACTAATATCAAATAGTTTCAATATTTCATATATGCAATCAAATACAAAGAAACCGCTGTACGGACACAGAATCTGTTGACTTGCATTATATGAGATGTTTGTAAAAATTTTCCATCGAAAATTTCTTATTTCTCACACTCTTTATTGCTGAAACCTTGATAGATGTTTCTATGTTCTTGATTACAGCAATGGTATATGCTTCGAAGTCTTTATTTGAAAATCTTATTCAGTCAATTTCTTTTCTTATCATTTCTTCTACGTTTTTCACACTATTCTTTGCAATCAAATTGAAAATAAGAGAATTATAAGATAGTGATAATTTCATCCATGAAACAAATAATTCAGAAAAAAAGAAGAAAAAACAGAATGCATGACAATTGAATCTTATTACAATAGAAAAACAACCAAACGTAGACGAACAACGTTGTTTGAACGATAACAACAAAAATGAGATGAAATCGAACAATAAATACAAAAAATATATGTATAGCAAATGAATGTATATGTTTGTCAAATGATGCATATGATCGAATTAAGACATTCGAAAAGCTTCAGGCGGAATTAAATTCTAAATTGAGTCAAGAAAAAAAAATTGATTAATTAAAGAAAACAATGGAGGAAAAAAATTAACGAACCATTTTTTGACAATCTCGAAATTTTTGTGCAGCTAGCTCGTAATTCCAAGCATTTTGTGATAAACAACTAAAATTTCAACAAAATATCTAATCAGTAACAAAAAGAGCAAGAATAACTAACAGTTTTGAATATTCAATATTCATGCCAGATTCAAGAGAAAATTTTTGTATCATTTGTGTTTGTATATCATTATTTTGATTTTCCATAGTGTGTGATGTACTTGCTGTTTGTGTTGGTGGTGAAGAACGAGTCATGTTCTATACAATTAAGAATTCATAGTCTTCATAATTATACAAGAAAATAATACATACTGAAACTTGATTTTCAGTTGCATTGATTATCATAATATGATCAGCAATAATTAGAACACTATATCATGAAAAATATGTGTAAAAGAAGACAAAAAACTTCATAGTTTACCCTGTTGCTGTTTGTGAACAAGTAAATGTACGTTGAAAACTGCGGACAGGTCCGTTAGTTCCTTGATCAACTAAAATCAGGAAATTTTAATATAATATCGATTACAAAACAAAAACGAAGCACACTCACTTTCTCTATAGAGACCATTAACAGTAAAAATAGCACGATTATTCTATAAAATATTCAAAATATGAGTATAATAGAATAAGTTAAATGTGAATAACTAGAATCGTCTAAAAGGAAACCGTCGCCTAGAAAACTTACAGCAGTTGAAAAAACATCCACATGAAATGATTTCCCATCGTGCTTTGTTAATGGAAACTTGATTCTTAGAAAATCCAGTACATCCGTTTTTCCATGTCGTAATAAAGCAGCACGTTTAGTATCATCGAAAATTTTTTTTAAATTTCGTGAATCATATATCAATGGACCATATTTATATGATTTAGTTGGTACGATTGAACTTTCAGTTGGTGCAATGCATAATGAAAACATACATGAATCATGATAGCATGCATGCAATTCACCACGACCACGTGTATCAAATAGACGATAATATTCATCAATAAATTTTGCCAAAAATGTTTGCATCGCTTGTGGTACACAATGTGGTACTGATTTCGGTAATTGAATAATTTCATTATCAACACCAAAACCAATTTTCGGCGGTACATCAATATCATCCTTAATAGTAACAAGATGACATTTTCATTTTATTAGTTATATACATCATAAAAATGCAACAGAAACACTTACGACTCGTTTAAGTTGTGGTAATTTTAGTTGAATGGTACTAGAATGGTATTAGATGGACGCGATGATGGATAATTGTTGCACAATGCAACTGAAAATATAGACACACAAACAACAGCAAACAAGCAACGTGTTTTCGCCTTCTTTTAA
The DNA here is from genome assembly GCA_900239685.1 of Rotaria macrura. Classification (NCBI taxonomy): domain Eukaryota; kingdom Metazoa; phylum Rotifera; class Eurotatoria; order Philodinida; family Philodinidae; genus Rotaria; species Rotaria macrura. The sequence continues at coordinate 31,507 of OENT01001352.1, read as the reverse complement.
TACTTTTTGGCGATTTTATCACATGACTGAATCGAACGTTATGTCTTCATTTTGAACACATTTCATTTTCTCAATACATCATTTGCTTTCATTCGTATAGTTACTAATAATGAGTTATCGATTTATGATTTACTGTTTTCATCGGTATCGTTTATCACATTTTCATACATTTATACAATAGTCATCAAATAGCTCTCATCACTATTACAAAAAAAAAGAAAGATTTGAAACTTGTCATGTTGTGTTTGTTGTTGTTATTTAATTGATTGAATTTTCTGAATACAGTCAACAAGATTGATATTAATTTATTTTGCGGATGTCAATAATTAAGTATGGATTTAAAATTTAATCTCAACAATAGAAAAATTGATCATTTGCATAGATGAAAATGAGAAGTTAGAGGAACGAAAGGAGACCAATGAACCAACAATTTAATTTCTTTATCTGTATCATGAAGAATACATTTTTTGACATCCATTTTATCAATGCATTACTAAAGTTTGCACAATGACCACATACATTTGTCGCCGCTGTTTGAGTACATGAAGTAATCCAAGATGGTTGTATTTCGTCGTACAAAAAACTATGAATTATTTTACAATCAAGTAAAAATTTAACAAACTTTCGTATTTTTTTCTCTCTCTTTCTCGCGCTTGATTTTGGATTTTCGACGTACAACACACTCATACGTTGTGATAAAACGACTACGATTGAACAAGTTTCTTTTTTATCTGGAACTCGACTGATAATGTTTATTCGTATCATTGGAACGTAATCAAATGAATAGTGAGAATGAAAATATTCATAATATTGATCAAAACGTTTGATTCAAGAACATGTCTGATATTTGCCTGTCTGTTGTGAATGTCCACGAAGAGAAAAAGAAAACTTTCATAGATCTGACCTGATAAGATCGTCGCGAGAAAGAACTCGTTTGTTATTTGGTGAAACAACTGGATTATCTTTCAAAAGTAGATGAGTTAGATGACTTAATTGTTTAAGATGAGTAAGTTCTTCGAAATTTCTTAACTAAATAGATATGAAACGTATGATAGGCACTCTAAATGAGGATTCAAATTTACTTGATTCGAAGCAAGGCTCAATTGTTCCAGATTATTCAATTGAAGGTTTCGAAGTTCATATAAACTTGTCATTTTATTTGAACCCAAATCTAATTGACGAGTCTAAAAAATGCAAAGTAAACAAAAGCGCGTGAGTTTCAATTCCTGCAATTCCACGAAAGTCACAGAAGAAAACTAACAGTAAACTTTGAACAAATTTCATGGTCTATAATTTATGTTTATTCACTGTCACATTAAGTTAGTCTTGATTAAGAACTAAAGCAATGGAAATACTACAAAAAGCACGCTGAAATAAGATGGTATACCACTGTTTTCATGAATATCATTTGTGTAGAAGACTCATAGAAAGCTAACTATAGTAGATCACGAAATAATAAAAACATATCTATGATCATAGTATGACATTTTGATGTAGTTGACGAATACACTGAATGAGAATAACAAATTTTTTTCATACTTCATTGTAGAATGAATATTGCTCAATATGTAATGCTTACATTATGACGTAGTTTTGATCTCAACTCTATGAAGTGCTTTCCGCCCATTACACAAATACCTTAAATAGTATTGCTTTTGAAAAATTCTTCACTTCTAGTTTCTATGTGTGTCTCCTTAAAAGTTTCATATAAAGAAAGATCATCGGTTCCCAGTATCTTTACTCATGAAGACACCCATGTTGTCCCATGATTCTTTATTAAAATCTTTAAAAAATCTCTCAACATTTGGTCTAATAAATTCGATTGAACATTAGATGTGATAAAAAATAGTATAAAACAGAAACACGCTCGATCGTCAACTGTTCTATGCTCAAACTCTTCAATGATTATTATTAAAAGTACTAACCATGTGTAGATCTTTATTGATGATATCAACAACATCACGTAAAAATGTTTGCTTATTGAATTGAGGATATATGCCAAGATCACTAAGATCTTAAAATAAATGGAAATAAAACGAAAATAGCTGTGCTTTTCAAGCAGAATTTCATTCATTTACTCTCATCATCAGCTAAATTTGCTAAATTTAATTGAAATGTTTGTGAATTGAAGCGTCGATTACATATAAAATCCTTAAATAGAAATCGTAAAAGAGATTCTTTGCGAATATCAGATTGACTTATTTACTCTAAAATGTCGTCGTGAGTCTTCATCTAAGGACGGTATTGGACATGACGCTGCACTGACCATTAAACTAAGCTAAGAAAAACAAAATAAGAAAATAAATGACATGATAATTCTTAATTTGGCGATGCTAATTTACTGTGCCAAAATTTTGTACTTCGACTTTTCTATTCGCACGCTTCAAAGTATCGGCATCTTGTTGATTATTGACGAAAAACACGCCAGTATTAGTTTCACGATCAATAAAATACTAAATTGAAAACAAAAGAATATTGATGGATTTGTTTCCCAATAAACGTACATGATAAGGTTGAAACGGTCGAGATATATGAATTTTAAGTGTTGACATAACACGTTCTTTTCCAATAGCGCCTGCTTGAGGAATTGATATTCGCCACCATCTTGTTAGATTATTTTCACGATCATTCATTCTTGATGGATAAATTTGTTGAGGACCACGAGTACGATTAACGATACGATCTCTTGCCAACGAATCTTGAGATGAATCCATAGCATCTGTTAAGGTGCGATTAATAGACACAACTATCCTATCAATATCATTACCATCAGTTGGACGACGACCTGGCACCGGACGATTAATTCCACGACCCCGTTGATGATATCTCAATCGCGAATTGAATCGAGACGATGTTGGATCGGTATGATGTCTACCACCTTCACGAGTAGAATAATTTCGGTAAGCCATATTTTATATATATAATCTATAAACAAAGCAAAGACATAGTATACATTATATTATTACTACTTGTAAAAATATTATATTTAATTGAAAATTTTCGGTATCACAGATTTCATTGCACGAATATTCTTTGATACATTCCATCAAATTTTCCTATCGGTAATCAATGCCCTAGTGAAGTATATCACCTCACTGTTTGGTAATTATTCAAAGTTTGTAATTAGTAGCCTACTAGAAAGATTTCTTTGTAGCTCGGATGCGATGAAGTTTGAAATTAACGCATGGTATCGAAGTGTTTCGAAATATTCCTAGAGGATCCTATTTTCTAAGTAGAATCAGAGAACAATAGAAATTGACAAGACAAAACCCATAAAATGTACTGAAAAAAATGAGCAAAATTTAATAATCGTTTTAAGTTCTATGCCATCATCTTCGAGTAGCATTCCTTCTATGCACGATGTAGCCAACTGCTTAAATTCTGTTACTGAACAGAAAATATAAAAAAGAATACGCAATAAATAAGATGACTACGACACAAATTACATCGCCCATAGGAGACATAATTTCAATTGAGAAATATGTCAACAATCTTTGGGAAGTAGTTTATTCCCACTCGATTTAATAGAAATCTTGTGTGACGAACAATCATGTTTTTGTGTTTATCTGCTCTATTGATAGTACATTATTAACAACCAATTATAAGTTAAATTTGAATTTTTAGGATTTTAACAAAGAAAAAAGAAATCGATAAAATTCAATTCTTTATTTTAGTTGAAATGAGTTTTTTCATGAATAAAAGTTTTTCGATAAGATTACAACTCAGCGCCATCTACTTAGAGAAACAAATAACCATTTCTAGCAAGAATCTGAAAACATCCGACTGAGAGAATCATTCATATCCTAATCGTGAGAAATTTGGCTTTTTGTCAAGAAAGTTTTCCACATTTTATTCCGTTTTATTTTCTTATTAATTCTAAAAGTATGATTGAAATCCACGAAATAGGTCGAATTTAAAAATCTTTTCAATCTGTCTGTTTAGTCTTCGATCTCGCATCTCTTTCTCTTGTGCGTTGTACATATCAAAGCTTGGCTCCCACTTTAACTTTATTAAACTAGTCTTGATCGAGAGTGTTCTGTTATGTATCTACGTCAGATCAATTAGAAAACACAACTTTTGTATATGGTGCCATCTGATAAACAATTATTTTCTCTAATACATCATCGACGAGATAAAATAAATATAAAATACAAATAGGCAGTATAACTTTAAACACCGAAGATATGTTTTGTGTATAAAGGACAACTGACTTGCATCTAAGCACACCGTCTCAAGTAAACTCATAGCCTTGATATTGGATTCCTTATAACAATTGAATTGAAAATATAAAAGTTGCTGACTTTTATATGATGAAAATCTAAGTATGAATCTTTTCTTAGTAAGAATCTGTTTGAGATTTTGTTTTCATGAGCAAAGTGTAGCATTGGGTATCAGTCGAACATCACAACTATTATGAACACTTTTAAATGATTGTGAAACTTTTGCACTAGAAACATTATACTTGCTTCATTATAATAAAAAGTGAACTACACGATGGCACAGTCCAAAAAAACTGTAGCACAGTTAGGTAGTCGTCTAGTTACGGTCACGCGTGACCCTGACTACTTTTTTATGTGTAATCTATAGGCATTAAAAAGATTGAAACGGCACACTGGTTCGCAATTGAAATAACTGTCTTCACACGCAATGTTTAATACCTATATTTTACTGTGTAGTTCGAGAAACATAATGCACATCCATAAAAAAAGTGATGAAAATGTATTTTATTTGAAAATATTTTATTATCAATTTATCCTATGGTATACATATGATAAAGATTATATGTTCATTATCTCTTGTCTAGTGGTTTTTAGACGGAGCAAATCAACAGGACCAGTCACTGCCTGGACATGCTGATGCACAGTGAGAATACCATTTACTGCGAGTGTAACAGCGAAGACCAGGCGCGCAACGAGTCACACCGGCATATCCTTCACCTATGGTAGAGCAAGAAAATTTAATGACCTACATCAAAGACATGATGTATTGAACTTAGCATACCTCCACATTGCTCATACTGCTGAGCAACTCCTGTATCACATGCCCATCCGGCTTGACACTGAGAGCGACATTCAGACTCACTAGGAGTTCGTCTCAAGCAGGTTGTGCCAGGTGCACATATCGTATAGCTTTGATTGTCACATCGTTCATTGGCAGGAATGATTCTTGGATCTGGAATAACAGTTAATGCATTCTCAATAACTGTACACGCCCAAGCTAGATTCACAATAGTACATTGTATATATGCAATAAAAACTCTAGAGACTACTCACATGGAGGACAGGTATTTGGTCGTTGACACTAGAACATCGAATAAAATTATTCATCTTGTTACGCAACATAACTCACATTTGCATAAAAGGTGGATTTTGCATAGCAAATTAAGCCTGAGTCACATTGTTGAAATCTAGGATTCAACTCCGAACCACCACATTGCTCATAAATAGCTACCGAATTGACTGACTCGATAATCGTAACAAAAATAATAAGCGCCAAAAGTTTGGATGTCATGCTTATGTAGTACTTTTTCAATTGATAGAATATCGATTAATGCGCTGCATATGCATAAATACATCCATAATAATATTGGGATTAAAGCGATTGCATAACCTTTAGTAGCCCACATAGATTAATTCATGTAGGAACGATGTCAGCACCGTATACCACATGATACATAGTGGTGATATATCTCTTTCTTCATGTACTACTTCCTTTGATCTCATCGAAAATCAAAATAAATAACAACTAAAGCTGGAATCAAAGAAAGTTTGTATGATTACTAGATGACTACTCGAAGTATTACAAAAACTTGGAAGCGATTATCTTTCGGATTTGAATGACTATCAAAAAAAGTACACTAAGATGTTTTTGGTCTGTGAGAAGTATCGCGAAACAGAGCAAACCAAACTCCACTTGTTCCTCTAATCATTCTACCGATGCCCATGTAATGAAACATTTTATTTTTTGTGAATTGATTCATCCAGCAATAGGATTAAAGGTGCATCTTGTGATACGAACAACAAATCGATGAGTACTACAGAATGAATCAATGTTATCTATCAGACTATTTCACACGAGTAAAAACTTTTTCATTCAGCAACATGTTCTTTTTCTCGTAGCGGAGTGTGGGTGTTAGTCTTGCTTTTATCCACACCAGAGACCGAAGCGGGATGGGGTCGGAAAAAATAGAATCCCCGACTTTTCCCCCGTTCTTCAGTTTCACTATGAAGACGTTCATATTTATAAATATATACGTATAATTATCAAAAGAAAAGATTTTGTTTTCACTTATGGTCAGCATTTGATAGCATATAAATGTGAGGATTTCTGCGAAACGTTCGTTGTCTCTATTGACTTCGGTGCTCAACATTGAGGAAGAAAACACTCTGGCAGCCGTTCTGCATCCGAAATTCAAAACATTATTGTCAACAGTGGCAGGTCAGAAATCAGAGTGTTATCGAACGTGTCATGCATTGTTGCCGAAAGGGAACTATGCATCCGCGTTCGATGTTCACGATGAACCACCAAGAAAAAAGAAAAAGAATTTTCTAGAACAATCGATGGATGACGATGTAATAAAAGCAAAATGTAAAAACACAAAGGCAGCAAAAGATGAGCTCGATATTTATATCGATTGCAACGTGGATGAACATCCGAGGTCGTTCGTTCCGGAGCCCGGAACCCGCAGGAAACGGCAATTTCCGGCTTCTTCCTGCTGGTTCCGGTGTATTTCCTGCCGTTCCCACGGAAAACTTTTTAGGGAAAAATCGCGGTCAACCGCGGTTATTTTCACCTAACCGCGGTTTTTCCTAGAAAATCGCAGTGTCACTGAAAAAAATGCGGTTAACCGCGGTTTTTCTCGCTGCGTTTTAAATTAAACGCAGTTTCCTAAACGAAGACCGTGGTATTCGAAAACGCGGTTTGACGCGGTTTTGAAAACCGCAGTAAGTACCATTGTAAACGCGATATTCGAAAACGCCGTTAGTCTGGATTTTCCGGCACGGAGATTACCGCAATTTTAACTTTGGCATCCTACCTTGCAGTTTCACATCGTGTGAAATGCTGTTAATATCGTTTTAACTGTAGTCACGAATCAGTCCCTCTTATGTGAAATGTATTTTGCGAAAACAAAGAATTTTTTAAAATAAAATTTGACAGCGAAATGAAGTGTACAATTGAGAAAAAAAGACTGCCTACTGAGTTTCTGGGCCAGGAGCGTATGTCGTTTAATTGTATTAATGAATTTTATTTTCGTAAAGTGGATCTCAATTGAGAGGGAATCAGTGCAAAAGGCGAGCAGTGAAGCTGGGAACAGCTGATTTTTTTGATTCTTAATTAATTGTAAAATTAAAAATCAATCATTCGATCAACGTGATAAAGTTTTGTATCCTTGTTGTTCAAGATTTAAATCAAGGGTGGGTGAAACAGCTTAAACAAGAGTCTTTTGATTTTCCTGATTTCATTTTTTTTTCTGATTTCTGTGATCTTTTCAATGTTTTTGTTGATTTTTCCGATTTCATTGATTGTAATCAGTCGATTAAAAATTTTAAAAAAAGTCAATCAAAATCAGTTTTCCCCTTGCTCGATCATCTTATAAGGCAGATTCGCTGATACAGTTGTGTGCACAACTATGATCGAGTGGTTTGTATAGTCATATACGAATTTAGAGAAGTAGAGGTATATGTGAAAAATTAGTGTTCGAATCCAACCTCGACCACAAATAAATAAAGTATGTATAATTAGATTGCTTACTGGCCGACTAAGTGGAAAATGAACAACAATGACAGTTACCTATAGAAATTACCTGTACCAAGCAGGTAGTAAGCAATAGTATGCAAGTGTAAATAATTTTGGTTAACTTTTTTTTCAGTTTAAGTACATCTTAAAAAACTGCTCTGTACCGCGGTGTCAAGAAATCCCGGTATTTGGCGGTTTCCAAAAACCGCGGGAGTCAGACAGTTAATGCGGATTTTTTAAACCGCGTTGTACCGCGTCTTGAAAAAACCTCGGGTTTTACTGTTTTTGAAAAGACGAATGAACGGTCTTACTCCCGCTTTTCGAAATACCGTTCCGAACCGCGGTTTTGAAAAACGCATTTTACCGCGTTTTTTTAGCGAATTTTTTTCCGTGGGTTTCCGGCGGGAAAAACCACCGGAACATGGAAGCAGTATTCCGGTTAGAATTATCCGTACCCGGAACCTGGATATTCCCACGACTTCCGAAAACCGGAAATTTCAAGGAAATACCTCGGATCAGCCAGGAACCTACCGGAACTATGGCAAGTTCCGCCAGGATCATACCGGAAAATACAATAATCCGATAAAGAAGCATCGGAAAACAGTCGCAATCCACCGTATTCCGACCAAATTATTTCAGCTTTGGAAATCAGGCCGCCGCTTGAAAAACAATTACATCGAATACTAATTTCTCAATTATATCATTCATAGATACCCCAATCATCATTTTACAAAAAAAGACCTTTAAAGGTCTTTTTTAGGATTTTTTTCTAAATCCTTCATCTTAAGGACAATGTCTATGACATGGATGGTTTAGAATATTTTCACGGGTTCGCGTGAATGTTTTAGATGTGTTAGTTAAAGTGTTATTGTTTTCAGTGCATTAGTTTGCATTCCAGATTTCTTAGATAAAAATTTGAAATGATCGGTCATATAAAGACTTTAGAAGCGTCATTTACCTTGATTGAAGACTCAGGAAAATCTCAAAACGCTGATGTTTAACATGTGTGGTGTTCTTACACATATCATTTTCGCTTTGCCAAAGTCTAAAAGTCTGATTTTTAGGTCTTCGGACTTAAAAGTCCCATTTTTGCGACGAAAACGATTTTAGAGAGAATTGGTTAATGTTTTACTGGAATTTTATTTGTTGTCAGGGTATATTCTCATGTTGTTTTAGGCTTGTTTAAAAAAGGAGTGAAAGCTAGCTTCGAAATTCGGAGACTTTGCTTAGTAATTCTGAGTATTTAGCGATGTTTGGGAAACGGCCAGATGAGTTTTCGTGAGCTTAGCGGAAACGGTCAGATCCGATCCGTGTTCTCTCCGGATGGGAAAATTGCTTTTTCCGTTATCGGTATCGAGTCCGGAAACGGTTTGATCTGGACCGTATGCGGTCCGGGCTTGGAAACGGTGTTTTCCGTCGACGGATCCCGTGTAGGAAACGGGAACCGTATCCGTGGATACGAACGGTGCCCGGAATCAGTGGGAAGTAAGCCGGATCCGGAAGCCGGAACCGATTTCGGAAACCCGCTTCCCGAATTCGCGGGAATAACATGGGATCCGGTCGGTTCCCGCCGTACATATCGGACCTGGGATAAGAATTATGCGAATACATTATTATTTTGGAAAGAATACCAGGGTATGTTTCCAAATCTCTCGAAGTTAGCACATCGAATAAATTCTGTTCTGTACAGTTCAGCTCCCAGGTCGTTCATCCACGGCTGTGTAACTATTTCTTACGGCAAAAAACGGCGAACGTTTTTTGTGACCGTTTACTATCGTCATAAACGAAGTCTTACGATGAATTACGATCGTCGTAAACGGTGATCGTGAAAAATCCACGTAAGCGTTCGCGTAATTACACGTTAACTCTAAACGATAGTCGGATATCACCATAAATAATCGGATACTATGACTGTAAACGGTTTAGAAAACGACTGCCGTTTTTGTAGCGCATTCGTTCGTAAACGGTCATTTACGACAACACTTCCATTTCACAATATCGGATGGAGGACACAGCGGATCTTTTGAAAATTTTTAATCAAACAAAGGAAAAAATCAGATACTTATAATATACCCAGCACAGCAAGAGCAGGGCGGAAGCATCGGACTTTTTCTCATCTCGCCTATCCTAAACTAATTTCACACTGCGCTTCAAGACCTCTATAAACCAACGAGAACTTCTGAGAAAAATCCAAAAGCAGGATTTTGCACATTTTCAAACGTTATGTTTAAGGACGGAGAAGGTGTCGTGCCCATCATCTTCCAACTTTCTAAGTCCAGAGTCAGATCCTTTGTGCTACTTTTACCCCTGCAGCTTGTTCAAGATACTCCACATACGTCAGTGCTCATTTCAATCCGTAAGCAAACTTTCCTAGTAGATCAAGCATACCAGCAGCAAAGTTCTTTGCTACACCTTGCCTTTGTGTAAAAAAATGAGCCCAGCATCACCTTCTCTAATTATATTTTAATCATACAAAACATGCAGTATTCGATAATTGAACTGTCGATTTGATAGCCAAGGGGAGGATAGAAGGATCAGTCTTCGTCTCACTTGCTCGCTGGTAAACTGAATTCACACTATCCTCTATCTCACACACAAAGAAACAACAATTTCTGAAAAAAATCCAAAAGCAGGATTTTCCGCACTTTGAAAAGTTATGTTTTAGGACAGAAGGGGTGACTCACACTTTTTCTTCCAACTTACTAAGTCCAAGTTAGGGTGCTCCCAGCTATCTATTCTACAAATCCATGTTCAAGATTCTCTATCTCCTTCAGTGATCGCTCAGATAAGTAAGTACACTCTCTTAGTACATTCTGCGTATCTACCTGTAAGTTCCTTCTCTAACCTGGCCTTTGTCTCAAGAAATCAGCTGAGCATCATCACCAGCTGCGATATTTTAAATCCACAAAAACGCTATTATTCAATGCTGGAATTACACATTCGACAACGAAAGGAAGAATGCAAGCAATAGCCTCTTTCAGAATAAGTATCTCCTGACCGAATTGTATACTGTCCTCTTTGCCCACTATGACGCGACAACAAATTCTGAAAGACAATCCACTTGCAGGATTTCTTTGATGCTTTCCGTATTTTGAGGATTTCTCACGATTGAAGCCGATTTAAGCATCGAAAAGTAGATGGCTATTGGTTTTGTCATGAACTCTATTGGTGGGGTGAATCTGGTTGCTGTGGGATGATTTTAACAAAACGTGATTTTTGCAGGATTTCTTTGATGCTTTTTAACGTCGAATAGTATACATGCGGGTATACGAGGATTTCGATAAGAAGAGGAAGTGGATTCACCTGTTTTTCAGTGCCCACAATTTCGGGATTGCGGGTTGGTTTAGGATTTTTGTATGGCTAGGATTTGTGCTGGATTTTATAGTGTAGGATCTTTGATCTTTGGCAGACAGGAAGGAATAGATTTTCTTCCTCACGGAAATACCGTCGTTTATAGTCGCTAACGATGTATTTATGGCCGGAAACTTCATCGTGTTGGGTCGTTTACGTTGGTCGTTACGGTGGGAAAACGGCTGGGTGGCGGAGGTATACTGCCGCTCCTTGCCGCCGTATACATACGGCGATATATGGCTGTAATAAGGTGCATACTAAAACGTTAAAATACGGCGCGAATACGGTCGTAATTGTTCATCGAAATGGACGTCTTGGTTAGTGATGATACCTATTCGGAAACATCATCATCATCAGAAATCGATGACTAATCTCTTCCTCATTTCAGCAAGGAATTATACTTGCGGATGATAGACTACGTTTTATGCATTGTTCTTCAATCTCATCGAAATCGTAATAGTTTGAATCCTCATTTGATTGAAATTACGTCCTCCCTTCGTTTTTGGTACAATTCCAATATGTCACTTTCTCTCATTTCAAAGAATATTGCTAGTTTGTTACAGCTGCCCGATCGATAATCCATTTGAAATAAAATTAGTTCATTATGATTCATTTCTATCAGAAAATCAACTGAAAACTGATATCTGAATGCCTAGTTTAGCTGCATTAAGCATCGCTTTCCCTCTGATCTTTATTTGTTTTCATTCTTTTTCTTATCGCAACTAGCTGCTTTTTATTTAGTTAGTTTCATTACTAGGTCCTCGCGTTGTGAGATCAACATAAAATGCCCAAGGATAATGCATAAGTAATTAGAATATTAGGCTTCATGCAGGCTTTAAGAGAAGAATAAAATTACTTTAAGTATAGGAATACTAAAATGTGGATATATTTATTTAATCTGAACATTCATTGTTTACGATTCTTATGTTCAACGGATAGCATATTTCTCTCTCATATGTAGGTCATTTGGTTTTGCTTGTTGTCATATTGGGTGTGACTCAATTATACTAACTTCTAGTTTTCCTTTCTCTTCTGCTAATTTTTTTAGCCAGCTTCAAAATAGTTTTTTTTATAAATCTATGTATTCCATATCAATCAATTTAACAGAGGAAGTCGACTTCTACCTTCAATCGAACTTTGCGAGGGTCTGGGTCTGGGTGTCGGTGTGGGTGTGGATTCGGTTCATGATATTATGTCAAAATTAGAAGGATACTCACACCCAGACCTAGTCTCACACCACCTTCTCGTCACCATGGAATAGTGCTAATGTTGCTTCACAATGTCGAGATCATTTTAATAATGTTATTTTGTGAAACAGGTAGTGTCTGTGAATATTTTGTGAAATTATGAGTTTTTTCTTTTGTTTAAATTTTGCATCTGTGAGATTTCGTATTAAACAGATTTTAGCTATTTAGAAGGAAACTCAAAAAGTGTGCAGGTTGGGACGGAATGAAACAGTGAGAAATATTGAGTCAAGCCCAATGCTTTGCTTTCATCTACTCTGGTTCATCGAAAATAGTGAGCGACTAGTTTTTTCTCTCACCTTGTTGTTTTCATTTGTAGCTTTAACGGTTTGTTATTGAAGAATAAAAACGAGTCTTGAGTGTGATGGGATTGATTCACAAGTGGACAAAGAAAATAGAAGAAGCAGGAAATATAATTTTTGCGCTCCAAATAAATGCAGACAATCATATGTGTTTTGCATTTTGTTTGCGACATTGACTGGCAAGGTGGTGAGTATTGATTGCGAGAAGTTATTTAAGTTCAAATAGTTTTCTAATTGTGATGTTTCAGTATTTTTGGAAAGGCATAAAGTATCAAACAATTTGGGACACAGTTCCACTTCATAGTTCTAAATGAAATAAAGCTCCCGACACGCGAGAAGACCACCCCTCCACCCTCCATAATAGAAGACCCCGCTTGAATAAATGAAGCAAAAGATATATTAGAAGACCCCCTGATAAAATCGATTTTTTTCCAAGTAATTTATGGAGTTTATTAACTTTTTAGTATTTAAGAGACGTTCCATGAGGACATCGAGAATCGTCATAACATGAAAATTTTTATCATACCATTTTTTTATATCATTCGATTTTACACGAAAAACTAAGGTGACGAAATTTTTCTTAGACTTCTAAATCGTTTCCTTACGGAGCTACAACCATTGCAATATGAACACCCTCGCAAAATGTGAAAAAACACGAATTTTCAGTAATTTTGACTTCCTGAAGCGAATTTAGATCGTATAATGGAGGAGAACGTCTCATTTGAAAGCACGTGTAAAGTTACATAATACAATATACTTTACATCGTCACAGTGTTCGGGTATTTTTTTGAAAAACAAAATTTTATTTATTTGAATGTTTTTAGTATTTCGTTCTTGTTATTGCAGCTTTTAAGTTAGCATAAAATTTTATTACTCAATCTGATAAAGCATTTAATTCTACGCAAGATGAACTTAATATCGACGTTTCGAATGAGGAAGAACGTCAGAAATTTTGAAATCAATATAGCGACTAGTGATTTTAAAAGTTTTTTATTTTGGAGAAATCGAGGACGCTCTCTCATGGCATTTGATTTCTTCTATGTCAAACTATCACACAAGATGTCTGAACGTGATTTCTAATCTGATTAGCCCAATAGGATTCGCTTGTGCTGTTCTCCGGCCAGTGGAAATAATCACTGATTACATACCAAAATTACGTCTGATTATCGGCTATTATTCATCTATTTATCTATAAGCCTGATGACGAATTGTGTTAATTTTCATATGGTTCGATAGCACTTTTTAAGCGCTACAAAATCATAAGAAAAAATCTCAAAACTATTCTGGTCAATATTACCTGAAAAAGGCCATGTTCCCTGGTTATATCTATTGTAGTTGCATCCTCTAATGGAATCTAACATGAACGGCAATTTATTTGATTTCTCTCTCATCTACTTTTAACATGAATCAATACAGCTTTCTAGGCACTAAAAAATGATATTCAGATGTATAGAAGCAATGCTTGCCTCTAAGAACAATTCGAGGCACACTACTCTACGGCGGTGACGTTTATGCTTCTTTTAGTAGTATTTTGCCATTTTATTTCCTAACCGTTTGATGTGAATGAAACTAGTACGATATTCTGAATAAGACTAAAACATTGACCATATCTATGTGACTTTAATTTTTTTTGACAGAAATTCGCTCCTTGTCCACCCCAGGGATTAGTGTAAAAATGAAATGTCATCATAATATTCTTTCTATTAATTAATAATATGCCATTTTGTTGTTCTGTATCATTTGAAGACCTGAGAAAATGTTTTCACCTATACAAATATTTTTTCATGAAATTAATATTTTTATGAACCCCTGAGAGGGACCAAGAGTGAATTTTTCGTCAAAAAGGAAGAGTTCATCAAGTAAGTTGAAACTGACATTGATCTGACCTGTTTTTCATGCTGATTCAGGATATCGTACCACTTTCATCCAAATCGAATACTTACTAATTCAAGTCTGCTGAATACTACACCAAAAAACCATAAAATCATGTCCCGAGACTAAGCTCTACAAAAAAATAAGTACTTTCCTGAACCCCCTAA
>OENT01001352.1:0-10988 GCA_900239685.1 Rotaria macrura | reverse complement strand
TTATTTCATTTATTGAACAATATCAGAATGGAGAAGACCATGATATCTATGAACGTGTTTTAACTCATGCAGCTGAGTACGGAGATAAACATATGGAAAACTGTCGAATACTATCGATTGTTTTCCAATTTTTATTTCAAACTATTGATGATGGATGTTGGGAAAAAACAAAACTCTTCGCCGATCAATACGTAAAAGAACAACCTACTTCTGATTTTCAATATTTGAGAGAAACTGAGAATACTGATGATCAGTTTTTAAAAGAAACAAGTATTTGTGATGGTCTATGGTATGCCATCACACATCATGGTTTAAAATCAATTACGAAATATTCTGATTACATTGTTCCACTCGTAATGGATGAGCAGTTGAATAAAAGCCGATCAATATTATGTCAGGCATTACGTGAATATTATCGAACGCAACTAATTAAGTTGTTGAAAAAGAATGAAATTCCAGATAGGCAACAATTGTATGAATTAGCATTAGATAATGTTGCTGAACATGGTTGGTTAGCGGGCATACAAGAAATTCAACAAAAAGTAGCACCAAAGTATTACAGACGCTTATTGGAAGACGTAAATTCTCTCTTACAAAAACGAAAAACACAAGCCAATCAAGCACTAGAGAAACAAGAAGAAAATAAAGAACGAAGGGCACGAGGAGAAAGCAAAGCATTAGAGCAACAAGAACAAAACACAGAAGAATTGATGCATGCAGGAAACAAAAACCCAGAGAAAAAGTTGGAAAACAAAAATTCAAAGAGCAAGAAGAAAAATAAAACACAAAAAGCACCGGGTCTGAATAAAGGTCCTAACGGAAAAGACCAAAGCAAAAAGCTAAAGGAAGAAGAGGAAAACAAAGAATCAAACAGAGAAGAAGAAAATCATGAACAGCAGCAACAAGCGAAAACCAAATTGCAGGCTGATAATACCGGTTCCGAAAATAAGCAAACTGAAGCAGATTTAACAGAAGCAGTTGCAGCACCTGGACAAGAGTTAGGTAATCAAAATTTTGAGTAATGTTTCTTCTCTCGAAATGATCTACTCGAATTCTCAATTTCCATGTTGAAAAAATAATTTTGTCACAAAATTGGAATAACAAAATCTCCGATTTTACTAGTGAATCTTTACTTCGGATTCTTCTACTTATCACTCAAGATGAAGGTGTTGCTGTCCACTCTAATTTCTTGTACGACCTATTCCACATTTACACCTTGCAATCTGAATAAATGCTACTCCTTTTCGTTTTTCAATAGATAAAAATGTGAAGCCTGATAAAACCAAAGGCATAAATACTTCATTCGAAACTCCTACTGAAGACAAACCCGCTGATACTAGTCCAACGACAGCATTTGAAAAAACGACAATATTTATCTCTGGTCTACCAACTACCATGCCAGAAAAATTTCTGCTTGATACGCTTTTGGATGTGTTTTCCACTACCCAGGTCGTTCGTTCCGGAGCCCGGATCCCGCCGGAACTCGCCGGAAACGGGATGTTTTCCGGCTTCTTCCAGCCGGTTCCGGTGTATTTCCGGCCGGAAATAGCCGTACCCGGAACCTGGATTTTCCGACAACTTCCCGAAACCGGAAATTTCATGGAAATACCTAGGATCATCCAGGAACCTACCGGAACTAAGGCAAGTTCTGCCCGGATCCAACCGGGAAAAACATTACCCCGATAACGAAGCAACGGAAAAATGAAGGAAACGACCGTCTTCCGATCAGATTTATTAAGATTATTTATGCTTGGAAAATCAGGCCTCAGCTAGAAAAAAAATCACATCAAATATTAAATTCTCACTTACACCAATCCTAAATACCCGAATCAGCATTTCACAAAAAAAAGACCTTTAAAGGTCCTTTTTAGGATTTTTTTCTAAATCCTTCATTTTAATGATTTTTTCAGATCTTTTTCTTGGAATCGGTAGAAAATCAAATTCTAAGACTTTCCAGCGAGAGAAATTCTCATTTACATCAATCCTTGATACATACACAGTTTTACAAAAAAAGACCTTTAAAGGTCTTTTTTGGGATTTTTTTTCTAAATCCTTCACTTTGAGGACTATGCCGATCAAATGGATAGGTTATCATACTTTTATGGAGTCGCGGTAAAATGTATTAGTTTGTACGAAGAGTGTTATTGTTTTCAGTGTATGAGTGTGCAATTCAAGTCTATTTCATGAAAGTTTATATAACATAAGCCATGTTGAGACCTTTCAACCGTCACTTACCTAGATTGAAGAATTGGGAAAGTCTCAAAACGGTGGTGTTTATCAAATGTGCTGTCCTTACACATATCGTTTTCCGTTTGCAAAAGACTAAAAATCTGATTTTTAGGTCTTGCGACCTGAGGTTCCGATTATGGGACCAAACACTTCCGGAGAAGAATTTATAGTGTTTCGTGTGAAGTTCATTTGTCCTCCTTGAATCCTCTGGGGTGTGCAAAACAAAAAAGAACTAGAAAGTGTTTTCAGGACTTTAAAAGCATCACTTACCTTGATTGAAGACTCGGGAAAATCTCAAAACGGTGGTGTTTATCATCTGTGCTGTCCTTACACATACCGTTTTCGGTTTGCAAAAGACTAAAAATCTGATTTTTAGGTCTTCCGAATAGAAATGTACCAAAACCAACACGAAATTGGCGGCTCAGTATTTGAATTTTCCGATTCCTTTTCGCAATGCTGTAGGTACTGCTATTAGTATAGATATACGCACCATACCTCCTGAACCCATGATTATCGATAACCAAACGTCATCCCTTTACCCTAGACTAAAAAATGCGTCGGATCTTTTGACCATTGAAGTTTCTTCAAAAAATGATCTCCCCTTCAGTAACTCGACACGAGGAGTCCGAATTTCGCGTCCATTTTTCTCGAAACCCTATTGGTCGACCAGGAACCAATAGAAATCGAGTTTTTGAAAAAATAGCTTCCCATAGGTAATTCGACATTGGGAGTCCGAATTTCGAATCCATTTTTCTCGAAACCATTTTGCTCAGCAAGGAACTAATTCAAATCAAGATTTCAAAAGATCGTGTGAAATTTTGGCTCCCAATGTCGAATTACCTCTGCGGCGCTATTTTTTGAAAAACTCGATTTCGATTGGTTTGTGGTCGACCAATAGGGTTCCGAGAAAAATGGACGCGAAATTCGGACTCCCCGTGTCGAGTTACCTATGGGAAGCTATTTTTTCAAAAACTCGATTTCTATTGGTTCCTGGTTGACCAATAGGGTTCCGAGAAAAATGGATGCGAAATTCGGACTCCCCATGTCGAATTACATATGGGAAGGTGGGGTTCAAAAGATGTCCGAACGGTATCAGACGCGGTGCATTTTTTAGGCTACGAAGAATTGGGTAACTTTAATTTTTCTGGAATCATGGGCTCAGGATGGATAGTGCCTATATGGATACTAATAGCAGCACTAAGAGCAGTAGCAATGCCCAGCGCGAGTGCAAATACCAACACTTATACTATTTGGTATGTTGGGTAGCTGTGGTATTGGTATTATCAGATATTTGCTTCGGAACAAAAGTTTCCACTCAGTGAAAAGAAAAGTGATTTTCAAAATAACTGTAGTGTTTAACAATTAAGCTTTTGTTCTCAGTGAATCTTTCAGTGTCGTCCAAGGTTTTTCTAAAGGTGAAAAAGAAGTTGGTTTTGGAATATTAAAAGCTTTGCTCAGTTGATTAGAGTTTGTAGAGGTGTTCGAGAAACGGTGATATGTGGTTTCGTGAACTGAGCGGAAACGGTCGGATCTGGACCGTTTTCTGTCCAGATACGGAAACGGTCTTTCCCGTCGACGGATCCCGTGTAGGAAACGGGCACCGTATCCGTGGATACGCTCCGGTGCCCGGAAATCGTGGGAATAACACTGGATCTGGCCGGTTCCTGTCGTACGTCTTTGACCTGGGTATTGGTCACATAAAAGTAACTCAAAGAAAGTTCCTACGAAACGGATTTCACAGTATATCTTGCATTTTCAGATTAACACAATAACGAAAAAACCATCGATAAATTTAGATAGGCGGAAAAATATAAATCGCAACTTTCTGGTACTGGATTTATGACGTTTGAAGAAGAACAATCAGTGACCGAAGCAATAAAAAAATATGATCGTGAGCGAGATTGAATGCTCATAATCAGGGGGCGGGGGGAAAGCAGATCCTGGATCCATGGGGATCCATGAGGATCCATGGGGATCGATGGGGATCGATGGGGATCGATGGGGATCGATGGGGATCCATGGGGATCCGTGGGGATCCGTGGGGATCCATGGGGATCCGTGGGGATCCGTGGGGATCCGTGGGGATCCATGCGGATCCATGGGGAACCATGAGGAACCACCAGGAGCTTCGGATCCGAGGATCTGCTTTTCCCCCCTGCTCATAATGATTAGAAGAATACCATTACCTTTTACGTTTCAGAAAAATGCGTACCGATATTGAATGATGCACGACTCTGTGTCCGAGAAAAGAAAGCGATACCTCATACATCAATATCCGTTCCACCTGGACCAGGTAATGAACATTCAGAGAGGAAAAAGGATTTATATTCCAACGCTTCTGGGTAACTTCATATAAAAACTATGAGGTCGCAGTGACGTTTTCAATGCATTTGATGCATCCTGCCATTGTTAAGTAGAATCGAGACACAGCATATTTGCTCTCATTTTAAACTGGGAAGTTTACTGTTCAATTACTGCTAGAATGCGTGAATAGGTCTCGTTGTTTTCCCCATTGTGAGGAAAAAAACGTAGAGTAACCAATGCGATGAGGTATTCTTCAGATTCTTAAGGAGCAAAATTAACACAAGCCCCATGAGACTTCGATGGAGAGAACCAGATTCTGTACTCGGATGAAATCTACAAAAGTTTCATATATGCATGGGATACGCGTCGTTTTTCTCTATGTGAAAGTATCCGACTTCATTCACTTTACGATTTATGCTGTAGGTATGAATGATGCATCGCATCACATAGATAAGTAGTCACCCACCTACACAATGTACAATCTGAAAATCATATTTTGTTTCATTTCTCAACAGGTCCATCACCAGCAATCAATAAACACAAATATTTATCGCTGGTCTACCAACCAACATGACCAAACGATTTCTATTCGATACGCTTTGGGACATGTTTTCTACTGTTGGTCAAATTAAAGTAACTGAAAGAAAGTTCTAACGAAACGAATTTATGTTAAATTCTTGCATTTTAAGATTAGCCCAGACTCAAAACAACCATTGATAGATTTATTTAAGCAGGAAGATAATAAATCAGCCTTTTCTGTTTGTGGAGCTATCACGTATGAAGAACAACAATCAGTGATCAAGGCAATTGTAAAATATGATCGTGAGTTAGATTGAGTTATCATAATGATGAGAAGAATATGATTAACTTTTACGTTTTAGAACAAAGAGTGCCGATATTGAATAATGCACGAATCTGTGTCCGAGAATATAAAGCGATACGTGATAGATCAAGACCGCTTGCACCTGCCATAACACCCAAGTCATTATCAGGAGTTAGACCAGGTAATGAACATTCATAGAAGAACAAGGATTTTTATTCGCAATGCTTATAGTTAAGGTCCAAGTGGAACTCTAAGATCGAACTTCTGTTTTTCACACTAATATAATGAGCATCACCGTCCTTGAGTAGATTCGAGAAAGAAAACACAATCGTTTCAATCTTAGGTTGAAAACTTCTCTTTTCAATTATTTCTTGCATGGATGAGCAAGTTTTTGTTTTTTTGATTTTTTGGGTAAATTTGATTAGAGTAAACCGAAGGCGCGGAACTTCTTAAGATTTGATGAGAGTGAAGAATAGCACTGGTTGTAATAGATTTTCTAGGATAGAGACACCATACTCTGTAGGGTCTCATGAAATAAAAGTCCTGTTTATGCACAGAAATACAGCAAGCTTAATGTAATTACTATACAAGCATGATATCTTCCAAGTTGTCAGATCTTTTGAAGATAAGAGAAATGATACCCTACTTCATCATAAATTGTTTCTATAAGTGATGAACTTTCAGGTTTTCATTCCCCACTATTTCTTTTCAAAAAGGTATTCTTTATTAGAGATCATAAAAGATTACCATACTGCCAATTATATTCATGAGTATTCTAAAACGTATATTCAAGTACAACTCGAAGAACTTCTAATTGAGATCTTTGGTGGGGTTCGCAGTCGATCTCTGTAAATATAATACTTACTTTAGTTATGCTCTCTGTTGTAATAGGCCCGGATCAACCCAATGGACCAGTCAACATATTTTGGGATATCGAAAATATGGCCATTCCTGCCGGATACAATGCGTTTGAAATAGCCCTGAAGCTACAGAAAATGCTGATTACCGATCGGAATCTAGCTAAGGGTACTTTTATGACTTACTGCAATACTAGGACAATATCTGAGGAGCACCACAACGGTCTCTCGAATGCGGGTGTGAAAATTCAGCATGTTCCGAGCCTTAAGGTTGGAGCTGTTGACCAACATATTCTCATGGCTTTACAAGAATTCGGTGTACAACATAGAGAATCTTGTACAATGGTGCTAATAAGTGGAGATGTTGATTTTACCATACTCTTAAACAAGCTTCGTTTTGACTATAAACATTATGTGATCGTCATCTATAATCAGCAAGCAAGAGGAGAGCTCTTACGAACAGCTAATGAAGCTCATCAATGGGAGAAATTCACTGAGAACTGTTGCGACAAGGCCAAAATTAAGCCTGAGCAAAACCAAAAATTTTCCATTATGCCTAACGAAAATCGGAGAAGGATAATCGAAAGACCTTTAAATCACCCTAATCGTCTTCAGTCATCAAAATGCCCGCCCTTGATGAACTTGAACCCTTCTTTCGCACCCCCTCGTAAAGCATCAGATTTGGTTTTACGTGGTCCACATGATTCAACTGGTACGCATCAGCCAATCCTACAAAATCCACTAATCTCTCCCGGGAAACCCGAAGTCATGAAGAGTCAAGCCCCTCAAAGGAAGAATCGAGCAAAAACAGAGCGGTATGTGTTGAAAACATCTTAATAGCAATTTTGGACGTATACCGTCATTAAGTATTACTTACGTGTATTTTTCGCAAGAAATTATTTATAATTTTAAAATTTTATTTATAGAAAAGACAGACGTGGGATGTGGATGTATGTGATTGGATTAGGTAAGGGTGGGAAGTTACCGTTGCTAGGTAACGTCCCAGTAACGGTAACTTCGCACCCCTAGATTTAGCTGGAAGTGACTGATATTTCCTCGATTGCCCATAACGATAACCGGAGCTTCACCTAGAGTCCTACGCGACAGTTCTGAATCCGGAAAATCCCGCTTGTACCATCTAGTGGGACGATTGGGATTGTCCCAAAATTTTTCCGGGACTGTACAAACGGTATCGGAACAATATTAAAGAAAAACGAAAATCCGGATTTTTTTACCGGTATCTTAATTTTAATAGTGTAATTGATAAATGATTGTTTATTACGAATGTCTGGTATTGATTAGAGGTGGCACTTTAACTTTAATTTAAAAATTAAAGTTAAAGTGATCGTTTAAACTTTAAATGTTAAAGTTAAAGCAAAACACTTTAACACTTCATGATCAATTTTTTTTATTAGTTTAGCTGCAGTTTTAAACTTAAATAGTTTTTTAAGTGTTTTAAAGTTAAACTGCCACCCCTATTAATAATCTAAAAAAAACTGAGGATCGTGTATTATAAAGAGACGAAGAGTTACAAAGAAATATATAATCTAGTATTTTGTTTCTTTCTTATCAAAGCTATTTAAGAAAGCATTGATTTATCTACCGATCATGTGAAAGTGTGTCATTTTTAGCTATTGGCATGACTGGAAAGATGTGTTGCATTCATCGATCGAGTGAAATCTGTATGTTTTTTTTAGTCAAACGGATAAACGGGATTTTATGGGATGATTCAAAAATTTTCGGGATGAGACATTCAGAAACGGAGTAATTTAAAATTTTTTCGAGACGGGACAAATGGGATCGGGACAATAAAAACGTTTATCCCTCAGGTCTCTAGCTTCACCTCTCGTCGAGTATTTTTCGTAACCAGTGATATTTTCTCAAAAGCTATACCCATATTTTTTGTAACAGGATTCATGGACGTATTTTGATTTGCTGGCAGCTTGAATGAAAAATATGTTCCAAAATTATATTAAATCATTCCGTCCATATCTCTATGTTTAAATCGATACTAGTGCCACAGTTCTGCTGTATGACATTTCCGTTTAAAATTGTTTTGAAATAAGCGTATTTTAAAGAGAAAATCTTTACAAACGTTTTGAAGTAATTTTGAGTAGTGTTTAGTTTTCTGAAAAAGCAAACATACTTAGGAAGTCACAAATTTTCGAGAACTATTCCATCTCTCATCATTAACGTTAAAATGATACACTGAATCCTATCAAGAGTATATGCTAATTTGTCATCTCAAGATCATCGTAGAGTTCACTGTATCTGATAGGATTGTTCATAAAGATTGATTAGAATTTTAATTCATTTTAGCACTGACGTTCAACCTCCGAAACCATTAATGTCATCTGCAAGTGAATCAACCATAAATACAGTGAAAGATTGCGACTTAGCTGTCCAAACGAAGGGCAATACCCATGAACTTAAGGAGCAAAATGAAGCTGTCAAGGATGGGGATTCATTTTGCTGTCTTGAGTGTAACAAGCAATTTCCTGCCAATGCAGCTCGAGTTCAACATCAGAAAGAGAAGCACAAAATGGGTGAACTGATAGAAATCTCTTCTTTTACCTCGGCAAATGACTTGATTAGCCAGCGCCCATCAAGTGTTGATAGTGATCAACTGAATAATAATCTTACCGCATTCGATGATGGAGATGGATATAGCTTGTCACAAGCGAGTTTATTGTCGACAGCAAGGGAAGCTACCTGCCTCATCGACTGTGAGGATGATAAACAAAACATTGATGGAGAAGAGTGTGAGAATGTGAGTGAGGGTGAGGAGGAAGAGAAGGAGGATAAAGATGAGGATGTTGGTGAGAGTGGGGATAAAGATGTAGGCGTGTTAAACATCCTGTCTCAAAGGTTTGATTCAAACTAGACAACACATTTTGCCCTTGTTTGAGGAGTCCATCGAACATCTTTATAATCTAGAACAACAGAATTTTGAATCAATAAAACATTAATCAAACTCTCAGATCTTCCAGCTGTAAGGGTGTGGGTGTGAGAATATTTTCCAACACAAGGATACCCGCACCCTTCCATACCTACACATTTGCTGATTAAAAAACTTAATTAATTCAATATCTAAGAGATAAAGAGGTCTTATGCATACATTTTTTTTATAAAAAGGAAATAGAGAAATCGTTATTAGAATTAGCTTCTCTAGATGGTAAAAACTTGTTCTTCAGGCATCTCGAAAGAGATTCACTTACTGCGCCACTCGTTGTTGCATTGATATATTACAATCAAAAGAACTGCTATACAAACTGCATGTCCGAAATCTAACTTACTGTTCGTCACCATGACTTGTCAGACCCCACAAAACCGTAGTCAAGATCTTTCATGACAATTCACCGCTCCTTTTTGCATCTTTAGTTGTTGTTAGCAGTTTGAGGCCGTATTCAAGCAGACTTCTTGGAGGATCAAATGCAGAAATCCACAGATATTGTCTGAGTAATCTACCATTTTTTTGTCACAAGGCATTCATCATCTACGATAGGTACAAACTGTTTCTCAACTCATCGCGAGTATTCTCAACCTTTCACATTCAAGATGATCTGCTCAACTATCTGGTATTCAAACGTTGGACGGTATTCATCCTCGTCTCTGACCGTGGATCCGGGACAAATTTGCAATGTAACTCTGATGACGTCTTCAACATTGAAGATAGTTGCAAGGTCATTTTGAGTAACAACAGCAGCGTTCTCAGTCGCTGCCTCTGTCGTTTACTTTTCTCCTAGCAAATTGAATTGTCGAATATTGTGATAAAAAGTGTTAGTGAAGCAGAATAGAATTGGAATACTTGAGAGTGTGGGCTGTGGGTATGGATGGGTTTGAGGATGTTGTGGGCCTGGGTGTATACTTTCTTCACGATACCCACCAAAACGCCCACACGTACATCCTTATCTTTTGAATGGCGCCTATGGGTACACAAGTGCCTTTTGTTTTTTAATCTAAATTCGAACTCAAATCAGGCTTCTACTCCAATCAATACAATTCGTTTGAATGAAAAGAACTGAACCAATTTACGAGTTTATTCGAGAGAAAATCGTTGCAAACGATTATTCCAAGAATCAACGACACAGGGATTGCCATATCGATCGAAAGACAAACCAATAGGGTAGTCAAGTTGATTTGTTGCTGGTACTCGATCATTTACACGCAAAATGTCAGTATCGTGTTTCTCTCCTTCTGGTCAAAGGTGGGTTTGGGTTGGGTTTTGGTGTGGAGCGTGTGGTTAGGGGTGTGTACTCTAAAAGAAAAAGGTCTTTTACCGAACCCCCGAAAAAGGTTCCGTAGATTTGAAAAAGTTTGGAAATGCCTTCAAATGCCCAAAAACGATTTTTCAGTTCTATGAAACCTTTAAATAAAGGTTCTTCACCTGGACACAAGGGAAGAACCTTTTTCATGCGAAACCTTTTTCAAGTTCCGTACAGCAAGGGTGTGGATGTGAATTTTAGTAGAGTACAAACACCCACACCCTGAAGTCTTTTCCCTTATACATCGAATGTGTTTCTTCTTATTGTACCAAAACAAATAGTCGATCTAATAATAAATAGATTGATAGAGCGTCCATTATAACATACTAATAAACTTTATATAGCATTGTTTTGTTAATTCCAAGAATCATCTTCATTTTTTTGCTATAAACACTAAAGCAACTGTACTACTATAACAACCCATGGCGTAAATTTCTGCGAAAAAAACGCGTTTCTAAAACGCATTTCCTCATGCATGCGAAACGCGTTAATGCTGGCCGGTTTAACGCG
>OENT01001351.1:0-47185 GCA_900239685.1 Rotaria macrura | reverse complement strand
AAAATGATACGAAAATGATAATATAAAAATTCTACATTAGCAAACTATTTTACACTAGGATACTTCATAAATTATGTCATTAGAGTAGCGGATAAAACTGATACAGAAGTTCAATGAAGAAATAACTGAATAAAATACTTGTGATGAATTTTAATCATTATTTATCAATACAGTAACGTGAAAATTAGAAAAGAATAGATGGGATTTAAAGAATCGATCTTGATTAATCGTCAATGTGACAAACAAATTGTAGATATCAGAAATGATTTTTTAAACAAATGACGACGATAACATCGATTTCGAACCTCCGTGCCACTATGGTTGAGTTTTTGAAATATTTGATAAAAATTTCAAAAGAAAATGTTCAAAACTTGGCTTGGTAAAACAAGAGAAAGCCCCAGAACCACTCAGTAACAGTTATGTTTTATCATGAATCAATTATTCGATCGCCAATTAATTACTTATTTCAAAGATACTCAAATTTCCATCTGTTGGCAGTATGAGGTTTACTTATAGTCTGTGGAGAAATTTTCATTGCTGAAGGAGGAAAAGTGTGAAATACGTCAGTAGTCTCTTTTTAACAACTAAGTTTAATTGTTATAGATGCTTAGAAAATACCGGCTATTCAACATTATCCTCCGATAAATCTCTACATCGTTGACCAGTTGAAAACAATCAGAAGAATTTATCGTCTTGTTATTCTAACTATCACCGTACAATTAATAGAATTATGAACTTTAGAATAATATTAGCTTCAATATCTTGATAAAATCACTTTTTGACTACGATACACTAGTGTTTATTTTCTACGGGACTTCATTTTAACCAAACTAATTATAACAGCTATTAGTCTGTATGATGTTTATTCTATATGTTTCATCTATTTTAGTATTTTTATTTAGTTTTCGAATTATTTTAGATTGTGTAACGCATATTTTTCATATTTTTAAATATTTTGAGTGGCTCTTTCACAATAGTGGCAACTACATATGATTGACTGACGTAATCAATATACTCGATCACGTATTCTTAAAGTGTATTCTTGACTAGAGAGTCCTTTCGACAGTAAGATTGAGGCATAGAAGAAAAAATAGACCTCACAAGAAATATAAGATCAACAATACTTGTTGTCATGTACTCCAAGCACACGAGTCTTGTGAAAAACAAGTCCATACAAATGATTGATATTATACTAGACTATTCTTCAACGGCTTCTTGAAATTTATTGAAAAAGTCTTTGTTGAACCCAATTTGGTGCACATGGAGTATCAATATGCTGTTATCTCGGATCCTAATTGGAGACATCTAATTCTTTTTCGTAGTCGATAAAAAATATTTTGTAGACAGATAGAAGCATGCTGGAAAGACAATAAAATCGTGGCAGACAAAGAAATGTCATCGTTGAATATAGAAGATTATTGACAAGGGAAGTGATTGTGAGCATATAACAACATGATTTTCAAAGATGGCAATCAAAATATCGGTTCTAAAAAGTTAATTGCAGATGTTAGAAACACCCATTGTGTACCTAATGTAAGAAAATAGTGCAAGGTAGCCCAGATGAATTATAAAAATACACTCTTTGAGAATCAGTAGTTTACAATGAGAAGGATGATGTTCGCAGCAATATTATCAAATCATTAGGATAACCACTTTCGATGACTGATACTCTCGTTTCATATGAATCAAAAACGTAAGCATTTGTAAATTAATCTCTGATTTGCACGCTCATAGTGTGATTGGATGGCAAAAAACCGGAGGAAAAACCGTAGAAGGAAAAAAAATAGAAGAACAAAATGTCAAAAATTTCAAGATGTCAACACGAAAAAATAATTATTTTCTTTCATTCTATATTTATTAAAAACAAGCTTTCGAACTCTACACGTTTATCATTTTTCCTATTGCTAATTTTAATCATCGACTTATTTGTACCAGTACCGTCTATCTAGAAATAGAACGAGTCCCGTTTATGAAAAGCTATGTGTGCTTTTGATTAATTGATAAAGATTATGCTCATCATTCGGACGTATTAATCCCATTTTGTTCATGTAAATAGATAATAAATCTTGTTGTATCAAACCTCAGGATCTTCAGACAGATATATTGTCAAACGTCTATGATAGCCTAGGACGAAGCTGCCAAATCAGATCCCAAGAATTCCAACAGGATCTTGGCGGAACTTGCCGGAATCCGTGGTATTCCGCCAGGGGCCAAGGTCAATCAGACAACTTCCGAAGGATACTATCGGATCTGTTAGTTTTCCGATTTGATCCAATGGCATCTGCCACTCGGATCAGTCGTCATGGATCGTCTGTCAAATTTTTCAAATGTGAAGCTTCCCTTCATTATCCATCATATAATTTTCAAAATCTTCACAAATCAAATAAATCAACACCAATATGATATTTCATTGCTTTTTTTATTACGGTTTTCTCGCCATGCAGAGACATAAACGAAACAAATCAATTTTTTGATAAGGCACTTTATTTCGTACAAAGGAATACAGTTGTTTTGAACAAAAATTATTTTTCATGCAAAACATGAAGATCTTAGTTTTTGACATTTATTTTTCGATATTTTTTTTCTTCGATCTTTCTCATACATACCCATAGTAAGAGCCTGATAAACTTGAAGTGCTAAGATTTGGTTTGAAATGATCCGAATTGAAACTAATTAGACTTGGATAAACCCATTAACAGCAATCTGCTTTGATAGAAGTATGAAAAAGCATGTGTTACATTATCTCTAAGATCACGGAGAAAAGGTGAATAAATTCTTAATTTTCGCAGGAATTATATTTGCTTCTGGAACATCGAGATCCTCGACAGATTTCTATGATAATCGCATTTTATTCAATTTTTTCCCTTAAAATTTTATGGATGACGTGATCAATAAAAATAGTAGGTTTCTCACGAAATCTGTGACCAACCGGATAATTTTTTTCGTGTCATATCAAAATATCGAATCTTGTTTGAACTCAGTAGGAAACTATAGAATTTTTCTTAAGCTCGGCGTTTCATTTGAGACCTAAAAGTTTCTTCCCTTGCACACAAATTCGGTAAAAAACCTGTTTTTTTGTAGTGAAGAAACCCGAAATCTTTTCTGCGATGGATCACATTATAGTAGATTCATGTTCCTCGTCATTGTTTTGTATGATAGCTTTCATTCATCAGTAATAGAATGAAAAAAAAGCTTGAAAAGATTTAATTGTGCCGTAATCACTGGAAACATTTATCAGAAAACTGATAAGAGATGAAGACGACGACCTATGTTTTTAAATGAAGAAAAAAGGTCACAAAACGATATAATGAACAGGGAGAAAACAAGCACATTATGAATGCAGTAATTCTCTGCTACTCACAATCAACCTGCAGTATAAACTTTGTATTCAAAATTTCTTGTCATTTCAGAATTTTAGATGAAGCAAAGATTCTAATTTGTTAGAAGAAGAGCAAATATCAGATTCAGATCCGCTCTTATCGGCTCTCTAACACATTGTATACTTTTCAAATTAACCATTAGTCTTTGAAATTAACTCTAACATCATATTTATTACATGTTCATTTAACGATTGCTCCGATCAATTGGAACGATGAAGAAACGGGCTCACAAGCAGTAAACTATATCATATGTCTTGCCCTTCAGTGATTAGTTGGTTAAAAACTTGAGTTATGCAGTAATTGCAGTTATCTTCATATGTTATCCATTTACGTGTGTCTTTTCATGAATTGCACAAAATGCTTATAGAATCTACTCATTCATATAGTGTATGTATAACAGGATCTCAATTCAAGTCTCATTGATATTGAACACCACATAGGACAACAATAACTCGATTGATTACCTTTAAAAACGGTAAAAAGCAATTTAATCAGTTAATTATCAAAAATGCATCTTCAAAAATACAGTTTTTAATCAATAAACTATAAGTTCATCTGTAACTCTGTTTTGGTTCTACTTTTACGCATAGTAGGCACGGTTATTACCTATGTGCGTAGTATAACATAGTTACGATTGAATTGACTTCTTATATAATGATCAATATTCTCTGATCATTGCCTCCTGTATGATTCCCATCCTTCCCAGGTCTAACAATACGATCCATATACAGCCACGTTTATGGCCGTATGAGCGGACACAGTTATATGGCATGATTATAATGAAATTAAGGTCTGTATATGTCCTTATACTGTGCCAATATGATCCCATGTACGAACCGCATTCAGCACAATAGAACAACTCCTTATACTGGGCCGTGTTGTCAACATATGCGTGTATATACGGACCGTGATTTCATTATAATCATACTTTATATCTGTGTCCACTCCTACGGCAGTATCGTTCGACCTGGGTTATCGTTCTATTCGTCCATGGTTATCATCACTTGATTGTTCTCTTATATCTATCCTTTCCTTCCATATTCTTCTCAGGTAACTGCTCATATAGCATTATCGATGTACTTCGGTAGAAAGATTATGTGCTAGCGAACGCTACTCTCCAGAATACGAGGCTTCATACAATAGAAACCATTATAATTATCATGGCATAGATAATGTTGCCATTGGTTACTGACCCATGTGATTGTTTTATATCGGTATCCATGCCGGTTTCATAAAAAAACCGAAGCACTTTTACTGATATGTTCCGTCATCAAGGCTGTAATTCAAACAACGGAGATCACTGGTTACAGGCAAATATATATTGCCGAGATAAAGTTCATCTGTATATGGCGGGACTGCTACTGATTTTTCACCTTTGATGCAGATATGTTAAGGCTTGTGGGATGAACGAAATGTTTGATCTTGTGAACCGGAGAATTAATGATCAAACTAGTCGAGCTGCAATAGCCATAATTCCACAGGTAAAAATGTTTGTTCGTCCATAACTGTGCAATAGTATCAAGCTCTTGCTAGTTCTATGTCGACTAGTACTCTGAAAAGTAAAAGCTATAAAGAGTTGAGTGACGTGTCTCACTGAACACGAATTTGTTTTATCCTACGAAACTGATTCTTTGAAAGACTATCAACAAAATCCCAAAGCTAAATTAGTTAGATTCTACAAAAAAAGGTTTTAATTTTTCGAAGATGAAGTTTCGAGGATACGGTTTCGTAAGCTGAGAGAAAGCTCAAAAGCTTAAAACGAATTTCTCTTCTGTTTAAGATTTCACTCAACTCTCTAACGCTTCTCCTTTCAGAACTTTGCTCAAAGACGAATAAGCGACTACGTGACACTGTTAGGGAGTTATGCGAAACAATGGCAAAGCTTTGTCCTCGGAATCGTTTCCTAATTTCAGCGCCTCTGAACTCTGTGCAGCAGAGTTAAGACAAGTTTTTGATAATCCTAACACAAAATCCTTTGTATCTGTATTAGTTCTTCGGCAGCACTTGTGTACAATGCTTAGATTCCGATAATAGCCAACGCAATGTCAATCAATCTTCATGTAAAGTCACAATATAGATTATTTAGTACGTTCTCCGAGTCAAACACATACATCCATAAGTAAACGAATAAACAAGTATCAATATATGTTTGATGAAAGAAGCAAGAATTCCTTTGAATTTCATAAATCAATAAATAATTTGAAAGAAATCAATGCTTTTAAAAATCAAACTACACTGCCTTCACTTATTCTTCGTTAGGTCTAGAGCAACATCATATATGAATAACTCAGTAGTAAATGGAATGTACATAAAACGAAGAGTTCATTAACAAGAATGAGAAAAATAAGTGAAATCATATCAATAGTAATAGAAAAAAGAACGAACAATCAATGGAATGTATGTGTGTGTATCNTTTCAATAAACGAGAAAGACTTATCCATAGTAATACAATATAGGTACTTCTTGAGATAAACAAAGAAAACCGATCGTATAGGATAAGATACGATGAAAACACGACCGTTTGCGATCGTAAATGCTCCATATACGGCCTCCGTATTTCTCCGTATACGGTCACGGAGATATACGATCGTAATACTGAACCATGTAATACGATGAAATACGGTCGTATACGGAGCGTATATGGCATGTATACGGTCGTGAACGATGTCGTTTACGACCATAAACGACCATATGCGGACTACGTAAACCTCGACCTGGGTCAGCTTAATTCCTTCAACAAGAGTGTTTTCATTTGAATAGAAAAAAAACATTGTACTTTGGCATAAAATGATACGAAAATGATAATATAAAAATTCTACATTAGCAAACTATTTTACACTAGTAAATGGAATGTACATAAAACGAAGAGTTCATTAACAAGAATGAGAAAAATAAGTGAAATCATATCAA
This sequence comes from Rotaria macrura, assembly GCA_900239685.1. Taxonomy (NCBI): domain Eukaryota; kingdom Metazoa; phylum Rotifera; class Eurotatoria; order Philodinida; family Philodinidae; genus Rotaria; species Rotaria macrura. The sequence continues at coordinate 40,895 of OENT01001351.1, read as the reverse complement.
TAGTAATAGAAAAAAGAACGAACAATCAATGGAATGTATGTGTGTGTATCCTTAAAAACCAAAAACGAGAAAAAAAGAAACTATGCACAAAGAAAAAACAAATAAATTCAGATTCTTCGATTGACTGATATTACAAACGAAATTATTAATAAAAGCTGAATAAAATTAAGCGGTTTTAATGAACTAGCAAGAGCAATACGACATTTGAGCTGGTCGAAACGCGACCATTTAGAATCATTGTTCATTTTTACGTGCCATTGTGTATCCAGAGCGTCACCATTAAAGAAATCATTATGATCAATAAACGGATATTCATAACCAGGTCGGCAACGGCATTTATATTTGCCTAAAAGAAAGCCACGACCAAAAACTGGCTCACACTAGAAAGATAAAAATACATATCATAGCGAAAAAATAAAATCCGAATCATGAAACCTACCACTGTGCTTTGATAATCACAACGGTCGCTGCCTTTAAATGCATTTGGCACATAATGAGGCATTGCACATTGATTTATATCCAAGTAATTAAGATAAGCATCCACTCGTACTACACCTCTGCAATGAAAAAGAAAAGAAGTGGATCAATAAATAAACAAATATTCGAATTGAAAGTTTTTATTTTTATGTACTTGAATTCAAGATTTATTCCAAGTGCATCAAGTCCAAAAAAAGGTACAGCATACGTGACAATCCATTGGCGAGGTAACGTATTATTTTTACTACATTGAAAAGTTGGTGGGAACCATTGACCATGTCTAAAACAAAATTTTTATCAATTTAAATACAGAACATGTATCAATCGTCTTACTTTAATTCGGGTGCATAGGAATAAAGTGGAAAGCCGGATTCATGATGTACTAATGCATTACCAGCATAATCAGATCGTATAAATAATTTTAACCAATGTTCTGTCAATTCCGAACGATCAGCATTTGTTGCCCATCGAGCTTTTAAAGTCTAAAAAATAGTAGAATAGAATGAGGTCATTCAAAATATCTCTCATCTGGATTCTTCTTGACTACGATAGAACAGAATTCGTCAGTGTTCCTTTCAGCATAGTTAACTTGGATTCTTCAAACGATTCTTTCGACATCAAAATTAGGTTCAAAAACTACGAATGAAATCTTAGATTAGCACGAAAACGTTAAACTATAAGAGCTTCTGTTAGTCAGGAAATAGGTTGTGGTCGAAAATTCGTTTCAAAGTATTGTAGAAATATTTATCCTTCCAATTCATATCAAATCGTAATGATAAAGTTAACTTAAGTCGAATTCTCGGGTCCTAATACTGGAATCTGGCATTGCTATTCATACCGTACACTGTCGACACTTTCTTAGACAAAGAGTTTCAATCTGATAATTTCACCTTCGCATCTGGCCTTGATAGCCCTAAAAGTTTAGATGAACAAGAATAAATCTCTTTCGAGATATTCGATTTTATACAACAAGGACTTCTTCATTGTTGCAATCTACCATCATCGAGTACAATAGAAATCTCAACCAGAATGTATTAGCGGTATAAAATCATCTTGTCATATTGAATATCAGTTGCAGTGAATAATTCATTTCTCCCGGAATCTTTTATGTTTGTGTAACTTAAATAATATCGGAGACTCATTCAATATCGCACCTGTTATTTTCCAGAGGAATATAATTCGCGCTTTTTCGAAGAAAAGAAAACATCCAAGGAAACTTTAATTTTTAATTATGAGAAGTCATGAGCAAAATACAATCAACACCATCACTATTATATTTGATAATGGAAAACAAGCGCGCTCATTCATGCCTATAGTTGATGCGCACATCGACCATTCACTTGTCACTGAATTGAGTTTTAATTGTCAAACGTTTCAATTGAGTAAAATGTAAACAGTCACTAATGTTCACAAATATATAAAGATAAAATTCCATTTGAAATTCAATGATCTGTTTCATGACATTCGACTCAGCTTCTATCGATTCATTTCATTAGAATTGATAGTGAGGAATCGATTCTCTCGCAAAGCAACGCTTCATTTTTACCTTAACATACGATCAGTTCTAGCAGGAAGAAGAAAGTCTAATTCGTACTATAAATTTTTCCAACCTTGCCTAATTTTATTATAAAAGTGTCATTTGAAATGAATCAAAGAGTGGCAGTTTCAAAAAGCTTATCTGACAAAGCCCATGAATAAAAGACGAACTACCATATTCAATAAATTCCAATAGAAATCATCTTACTCGAAACCATATTTCATTTTCATAACCATCAGGTAAACCTGCCCAATCAACAACAGTATATTTTCGACTAATATCGTTTTCTGATCGATACGCATAGGGTCCAAAATATGGTAAACGATAATTTCGAAATTTTCCGCGATCGAAAAAGATGCCGACACCAACAACTTTGTAATCACCACCAGCCGCAGCTAAGACTTCACCAATTAGCTGCTCGTCAGTTAACTCAAGTTCAGCTTTTCGTAATGGGAAGTCTTCAGCTGGATTGACAATTTGATAGAAACTTGATAAGAAATGTGACAATGTCAATGCTAGACGAGCTTGTGATTCGAACTGAATATCGACATCATTCAAAACATCACCCGGCATTGTTAAATCTTCGTTACTCATGGAATTACACAACTGTGGATTACGACTCAGACGATCATAAAGTTGCATGATTATTGCAACACGTGGTGAACTTTCATATGCATAACGTTTTCTTCGTACTTTTGTTTCCTGATCTTCCTGTGTAACATAATCGAAACCTGTGACAAGTTTGCCGGGTAATGATGCAAAACGGTAAAGAGATGATTTAAGATAAGACATAGGTAAAGATGATAACGTTGCTGCTGGATTTACTTTTGGTACTTAAGTAGAAACGATGATATTGATTTTTAGAAAGAAACGAGAAATGAAAATAGTTAACCTACGAGATTCGATAAGTGGTGGCAGAATAGGATCTTTACTTAAATCATTAAAGATCGATGTATTTGAAAAATCACCATTGTAATCGATAGATCGACGTGTACGCGAAGCAAATACTTCCTCATTCGATTTGTAGAAGTTTTGTGGAACTTGCAAATATACTAAAAGAAACAAAAAGGATTCATTCGTGTGAAATGTATCTCAAACATGTTTCGATTGAGATGATCAAACAGTATAACGAAGTTCGTCGGTTCGAGATTTTAGTGTGCTTATTTCACAAATATAATAGTTTTCTGTTCTTATTGACACATTTTTGTACCGATTGGTACGGAGTTCAGTTAAAAATGATTTGACGAAGAAAACCTCAACTTGAATCAATGATTATGATAAGAAACCTAACTTCAATCCTGAAAAACCCATTCTTCCTCTGTTGAATATAACTTTGTTAAGTTCACATATGTATCCGAAGAAAATTGTATGTGTAAGTTTCAACACAACATTTCGTAGATCTCCACAACATCCATTGTTTCAAAACGAAAAATAAAAGAAAAGGTAGAGATAAACATGAGCAATGTAGATCTTGACAACCAGAATAAGATAATATTTTTTCGTAATCTCTAACAAAGTACGTATCTTACAATAGACATGTATGTATTTTATATTCATTTTAAGACACCAGTGTAAAGATTGAGTGAGACAAACTGAAAACTCCAACGTCAAGAGCGCGTTGAATAGATTTTCAACATCTTCAAGCAATTGATTCGATATGAGAATTTTATAAATGGACTGTGAAAGCATGTTTTTTCAAAGAGCCTATAGAAACATTTTCAGAAGTTAGAAGTTGAACGCCTTCTTTCACTGCATACAAAAATTGAGAGTTCCAGATTTTGACGACAACAGATTTCACTCGCAAACGCTAGTTTAACGTAAGAAGTCTAAAACAAAATCAGGTCGTCTTAGTACATATTTTATCAATTTTTCTTAAAAATTTAATGGTATGACATGAGAAAACTAACGACATAATATATTGTAATTCTACGAACTTTTTCACGGCGAGGCCGAAAGAAACTCAACAAGTCCTCATTTTCATACACACTAGTTTTATCGTAAAATCGTTTTAAATAACGTTTTCAAATATTTTCTCTCGTATTTCATCTTACACGATCGAATACAAAATAGAGACCGCATTTAAACGACTTGTATTTGAGAAGAACTCACACGAATATCATCTGTTGCGTAGGATCTAATCTATGGAAAATATCACTAATTATTTAAATTATGATCTGCATTTCAGTTTAATATATGTTGATATTGTCTAAGTCAAAGCGATCAATATTATATACGTACATTCAACTTTGATACAATCGAAATTATTGGTATATTCTTCTTTTGTAGCTTTTTCAATAATATAACCTTTAAATGGACCATCTTGATACGGCGGATAACGAAATCCAGGCTGACACAAACATTGATAGCCACCACGCCGAAATCCAAAACCAAATAGGGGCTCACAACGTGTTGTCGGTTTACATTTATCTGTACCAGCAAATAGATTCGGCTGTTTCGATTGTGGATCATTGGTTTGTGCACTTGTTTGACCAACTTCAATACATTGATTTATATCGGTCATAAGAAAGTCAATATGTGTTACGGCAGCTGCTAAATTACGCATTGATTGTAAATGTCGATATTCAGTATGTCTTGGATATATATCGACAATGGGTGAAACAGCACTGATGATCCATTTATCAGAACGACCACAATCAAAATATGGACGTGTCCATAGAGTTGGACCTTTATCAATAATAGAAATATGGGTATTGATCATTGTCAATTCACTTACCTAGTGGATCTTCGGGATGGGGTGGTCCATAAAATTCAAAATTCTGAGGTACATCACGAAGTTTATACATACGTTCAGCTAATAATAACTGAACAGTATGTACCGGTTTACCTATTGAAGGAAACAATGAAGTTCATTTTATATTACGTAAATTATAAATAAATAGAATTTCAATAAGTATTCAGAACAAAGTTTTTCTTTCTTTAAACAGTTTGAGAATATCTATAGTGTGCTGATATTTCTTTCAGCTGAATTAAGATTACTTCGCCACCCTGTTATAATGTGCTCATGTCACGGCACAGTTAGATATTCAGAGAAAAACCTCGATTGAAATTCACTTCTATTATTTACAATATAGAATAAAATCATTAAGAGAAATTTTCTTTTTTACCTCGTCCTTGATCATTTCGTGTTTGATCTGGCAACCATTTACTATACCATTCATTCCTTCGATTATAGCGTGATGTATATTGATGATTACGACCTGCTCCACTATCTTCTTCTTGCACCGTTTGATTTGTCCATTCATTTTTCCAATTGAATGCATCTAAATATCGATTTTTTTTTAAGATAGTCTCAAAAAGACATAGAAAAAAAACTCCGCTTGTTTCTCACCATAGAAATCATCAGCTCGCCAAGCATACGGACCAAACAATGGAATCGTTTTATTGAAGAAATTCTTGAACCAATGTGGATAATATTTATCTTGATCGAAATAAACTCCTGAACCATTTATCATACTACGACCACCAGTAATATCGGCTAGAATAAAGAAAAGTACGAGAAAAATCGTGCTAGGGTTGTTTGTGCTGCTCTTACCAGCATTGTGTAGAAATATGTATGTAAGGCCAGGCTCTTCAAAGTCGAATAAACGTTGAAATAAATAACTAAACAGAAGGGCATTTCGATGAGCTATATTTCTAATGTGTAATAATTGTGTTCGATTTCTCATAATAATGTCTTTTTTAAGCATTTCAATAGATGGTTTTTGATACACAGCTTCTTCAGGTAATACCAATTCAGTTGGTTGCTTTTGATAACAATTTTGACCATTGACGGTATTCATTCGATCCATTATTTCATCAATTTTATCATATGTTATCCATTCAAATTGTGAACGACTTTTTTCAAATAGAAGTAGACATAGAACAATAGATGTATACAAACGTATGAAAAAACTCATGATAAAAAATCTAAAACGATTTTTAGAAAAAGTCATGCAAAAACTTGAGTTGAATCTCGATTTATAATCAGAGAAAGAATAAATCCTTGCTACATCTTGACCTCTTAAAGCGTTTCAATTTATACAGAAAAATAGACATGTATCAATTGTAATTGTTACTGTATCAGTATATTTTCGAGAAAATATCAAAAAGAAATTATACTTCTCTTTCAATTATCACAATCATAAAACGGTTTTTAAATCAATCAATAGATTTTATTTCAAGAGGAAACAACAAGGTATAACCGGTCGAAGGTCATCTTTGTACGAAAAATTGACAGCGGCCATTTTGAGAATCCAAACAGAATACGAACTCTTTTACCTGTCACAGGAAAAAGAACAATCATATATTTTTAAAAAAGTGTGGTTTTTTTTATAAGAAATGCATTAAATTCTAAATTTTCCCATTTAAAAAAAATCTGTGAAAAATTTCACTTATTATAGTACTTATATTTTATTGCAATTATATATGCCGATGGCCGATTGGTTGTAGCGCTTGATTCGTAATTCGTCAGAGTTTTTCACCAATGAAAGAAAACTGATTCATGATCCGTTTAAGGATATAATATAAGTAAATATGCTATGATTTTTCTATACATTCTTTGCTTTGTGATTACGAAAAAATTACTAAGAAAATTATCATTTGGTACTCCGCTTACAATGTCAACTTGGCGAAAGCGATTCACGTAAGGAGAAAATTTTGGCAATCGAATTAATGCAGTCATTTGCTTATTAGGAAACGATCAAGAAGATTAAGCGAAAACAATGAAATTTTCTTAAATAATACAGTGAAATATAGGAAAAAACTACAAATAACAGCAACTCACCTAAAGCGAACGAAAAAATGTGTGCAACAAAATCTTGATAATCCCGATTCAGAAATACAAGGTAAACATAATTCATTAATCATTCTACTAGTGTTTATTCATATTATAGTTGCACGACTTATCAATGATATTGGACAACTGTCGGATTGTAAACCGTTACAGGTATATATATATATATTTTTATATATCTTAGCATAGTCTACTTAAAGCCTGAATCTATTCATTGAAATGTCGATGAATACACACTGGTATGAATGAAACGAAAACAGATAGAACGTGATGTCAGAAAGCTAATACGAAGTTGTTGATGGTCCTCTGTTGGCATTTGCATATAGATGATGAACTGATCGGGCAACTTCAATTGGGATATCTCCTTGTATGAAACATTTGTTTGTGACTTTAAAATTAAGTGTCACTAGCGAACAAAATATTTTACGAGCAATTATCAGCAGGCGATCTGTGACATTATATTACATTTTGCAGTATATATTCTAAAGCTTACCTGAGATATTTTTTTCTAACAAGAAAATTAAAAAATACATTGTTTCGATGTTGATTTTTGAATGTCCACTGGTTTGCAGACCTTGATCAAATTCCTCCTTATGATTACCTTTGTAGATCTTGACGAAGACGCATCAAAACGATAGTTTATATCAACGAAAATACACACTTGGAAAATCGTACATGCATGTCGATACGTATGAGTATCAATAGACTGACTCAGAAAACTTTTCACACTGATCAATCATTAATAGACTAACTTGGTGCTATCATAGTTGTATCAAAAAATATGCATAATCAAAACATCTGAAACATGAAGCATGATTTATCTAAATAAAGTACGAGCATAGTTGTAGTTTCCCGCTACTTTATATCCAGTATGAATATCTAACGTAAGATTATCATCACTGGATATTGGTTACCTTTAATTTGTATCTGTGTAGAACTGAACTTAGTCATACGAAACAGGATCCGAAAAAACAATATTCGTGATAGGTTTTGTGTGAAAAACCATTTAAATGCTTCGCTTGTTTAATGAATAACGTTTAAAATAAAAGAAACGCTCCCGATGGTCCATCGTAAAGTTTTCTTTTAATGATAAATGTCGTTCTTTATCTTATTACTGATTTAGTAAAGTATTCTCCTTGCAGATCATAATTAGAAATTGATGATAGAATTCATAACTTTGGTTTTTCTGCTCTCCGAACAGGATAGATTTATTCATATGATAATTTATAATACAAACGAAATATATGTTTGACTTAAATCATGAAAGCACGCATGAAATTTTGATTTATTTTTGAAGTTAACTGAAATAACTCAGTAGCAGTCGATGATCTACTAGATTTCTTTTCGGACTATTATGAATTTCTTAGTTAGGATGTACTTGATGTATACAATGTTCAGTTGAAAAAGAATTTCTCACGAGTAAACATTCCCGTATGAGTAGTTCAAATTTATCAATAGGAAAACATATCGTTTTCTTACCTAGGAAATTAGCAGTCTAATTGATTCGTTATCGATGCGACATCAATTATCATCACGAATATTTAATGGTAAGATTCTATTCCCTTTTATGAAATACATTCTTTTACTGTTGTATTTTTGGCATGACAATAGAATATGCTATGAGTTCACTGCAACGATCTCTAGACAATATGAATGATAATTTCGTCAATGAATTCGACAGGGTTAAAGATGTATTTGAAGAAGGTGTTAGAAATCATTGTTCTGATCATACAAAAAATCAATTGTTTAACAAAGGTTATCTTTTTAAAACAAACAAACTATCGAAAGAGTGAAATCTAAAATCATCTATGTAAAATTTTCAGTTGAATCGGAATGGGCTAAACATAAAAAGTTAGCCGTCAAAGAATTGAAACAAGGCTTGTCATCTTATTGTGACATCGGTTTATATAATCTTAAAATCCAAATAGCAATACTTGAAAAACTTCGAGTATGTCATCAACGAATATTCATTTTCTTCATAATTATGGTTTCAATTCTGTTTAATAGAGTTTCGTTGACCAACTATCTCACGATGATAATGATATCACTGCTGGATTATCTAACTTTGCTGTTAATAGTCAACAAACTCGAAAAGAAATCGATACTATGCTACGCATTATGCTTGATGGAGCACCGAATGAACCCAATTCTTTACCTAATTCTAAACGACCAAAATTCCTTACTAATCAATTGAATCTGTCGAGTAAAATACTTATTAATATATTTTATGATTGATTTATGCTGATTTCTCTTTTAAGATTCCCTTTATTCTCCTGAAATCACTGACGCAGTTCGTTCATATGGACAATTATTAAGAGAGCAGAGTACGTGCCAAATACCACATTATCCTCCTATGATTTCTTCAGCAAGTGCTAATACACAAATACCACAACATGAATCAATGATCATTACACCTACTACTCCTCATAATGATCGATTTCAAAGTAAATTTATTTATATTGAACATTTAAAACGATATTATCATCAAATGTACATATATAGTCACCATAAGTTTAAAGCAATACTTGCAGTGGATCGCATCGCTCTAAATTCAAGAGTTCATCTTTGATTACTGATAATTTAGGGTTCACGATCTTCCTTTCTACATCATGAAAGTTTTCTAAATGAACCCATGTAACATGCTTATTATTTGTACTTACGCATGTGTAGTGCATATGACTTTCAGTTTTTCACTACTAATAACTGATGTTCCGACTAGGAACGTTGACGAAAAAATATTGAACGATAGCATTATTTTAATCGAGGTCGTTTTCCTCGCCAATAATAAGAAAAAATCGTAAATTTTCCGACAGTCATGATTCAACCTCCTTTAATAGTCCTAAATCTCCTAGTTGATCTTATGCTTGAGATTTTCACAGTTAACTATTTCAACACACGTCTATGAAAAGACTATCCTAATTTTTGGTAGAATACGAAGTACTTTCTCTTGCGATGATAGTGACTTTCGATTTGAAAGTTCTCACAAGGACAAGCTCACTGGCATTCGTTTCTTTTGACAGTTTCACATTTTTTATTGCGCCTATGTCGCTGGAAAAAACAAGATTGAGTAATGATTTTCTTTTCTCTAGTGCCCCGGAGAGAGATCAAAGTAATTTTATTGAAAACTATCATGAAATTGTAGAATTTCCATATCAATTAATTAAGAGTGTGATCCATAGAATAATTACAATAAGATGGCTCGTTTTTTCATCATGTGAAGATACAGCAAGGTCCAACTTCAAATATGAGTGAACTTAGTATAAGACTAAAGAAAACTTCTACTCTAATAGTGTTTCGATTTTTAGATCTGGATCTGATGACGTCTAACAAGATTCTTCTCATCTAATATGCAACTCGATCATTATTTTACAAAATAAAACCTTTTAAGAGAATAAAACGATATTTGCTAGTGTTAAACATTAGGAATGATCTCTTTCGAATTATGACTGAACTCTGCAGTAGAGTACACGTAACGAATGCAACTTTTCATACCCATCATATTAATTTAATATACATGTTTACTAATTCATTTGAGTCTGATTGATGTAACTTGAAAATGTTCATTTTTTTCGTGACTATCGAAAAGACACTATTGGCACAATAGGATTGGTATCAAATCAACTCGGATTCAATAATTGTCCTTTAGTTTCGTTAAGCCTGAATTAGATTAAATCGATCATGGAACTATAGCGAAGCGAGGGAATTTCTAATAATTAAGTAATTCATTGCATTAGCCTTTGCCGTCCAACAAAATTACTCATACCCCTGCCCATTACTTACAATACTCAATTCTCGAACAAACTGCAATATTTTTCTTCTCGAAATTTACACCTTGATTGTTCCATAGACTCTATGGAACTACACAAAATCTGATGTAAGAAGCGACAATCTTGTCGCTTTCACAAGTAGATAGCGTCTTCAGCGACATATGCATTTGTTTAATGCGAAATAGTTTTTCAACAGTTAACATTTTCAAATGTTAATAATAAAAATTTCCGAAAATATCGTTTTCTGTTACTTAGAATTGAATCGAAATTAATCACGTAAAGTCTGCTTGTGCTGAGAAACTTGTAGAGCGATATCTCGCCATGTATTATTTATATGACGTTATGGCCTTCCTTTAATGAATTATGTATTTTTAGTAGACTACTCAGAGCTGCTAGAATTCCAATCAAAACCGTTAAATATTCTGTATTGAATACTGTTGGCTTTCCATATCTTGAAATTTTTAGAAAGAAGCATTTTCTCTAACATTCTATTTAAAGTTAAAATCATCATTCATTCAAGATAGTAGATCATAATGAGGAACTCTTTCACAGTATTTCTTTTAGTTCTAGTCGTGATCGATTTGACATAAGTTGCATTGATTACAGTAGATTTGTCATTATTCATATTATTCTACTTTTGACAAAAGTTAGTATTGATGAAAAATAGTATTTCTCATGAGATATGTATTTTCATAGTTGCTAACAAATATTATTAATGTATTTCCATGAATAATTAACAAGAACAGTAAGCAAAACTTTATGGTTTTTAGACACTCCTGATGACGATAATTTGCCTTCTTATACTGATCTATTCATTGTGTCGCGTAGTTGTAAATCGGAACGTACACAACGACGTAGCTCTCGTCACAATAATTAATTAATAAATAAAAATTTATTTTCTACAACAAACATATCCTGATTTTATCTTGTTGTGCCAATCGAATGAATTCTTACTACATAACTAAATATATATATATACATATATATTTAGAAATAAGTATGTCACGCAGTATCAATTCTTAATTTATGCATGTGCACATCTGATTACCTTTTTTTTTGTAACTGTTTAATGAGTCATTTTTTCATTATCAGAAAACCAGATGTGATCTTTAATCTCTCTGTCTGTATGGTTTGTATAGAAGTGATTTCTTTTTCTGTCTCTTACGTTCTCATCCTTCAAATATATTAATGATATTTAAAAACAACAATAGCAATTAATTCTGTTTTCTTTTAACAATCTATGAATAATGCCATCATTTCGCCATGAAGGCGTACAAGAAAATTATACAAAGAGAAAAACAACGAGAAAAAGTCTTCAATCAATACAAGCGATTAGTCGCAAGATGAAGGTTCTTCGAAGAGAAAACACAATCATGATCATTGTAGTAAGAATATACAATGAGGAGAAGGCACTGCGGCTTCAATACTAAAAAGAACGCGTGTTTGTCGATCACCGGTTAATAGCATTTGTTTCTATCAAGTTCGCATGTTCTTGTCTACAGATCAGTTACTCGTATTGGAAAAGAACGAGACATTGATACTGTTCGACGATTATCATGTGTAAGAATAGGCATATCTTGTAGTGAATCATATATATGATTACTAATACTTGGTGACGGTTTTAATGGAATCGGTGGCGGAGGTCGTTTCGGTGGTTTTATTGGTAGAGGGGTTTTATCGGGTTGTATGCATTGATTAATAAATGGTATTATCGATGATGATGATGATGGTGACGATGATGAAACCTTATAGGATTTTGAACGCTGTGTCGATGATTGTGAAGAAATTTCTTTGGCAGATTTTGAACGTTTAAATATTAAACCATGATTCTTAACTGGCGAATCATCCGATGGTGAAATTGATTGAGTGCGATATTTTTCTTCAATTTTATTGCTTTTCGAACAACGTAATGACGAATGAAATGACGATGAACGTGCAAAGGAAGATTTCGATGTTTTAAGACGATCTATGCGGAGAATCATATGAATCCACAATAATAGGAACATAGAAAAGCAAGAAAAAACTTTATAGAAAATGATGAAAGAGCATTCTCTATTCGAAATTTATTAAGTGGCAATGCGTAAATCGATCGATAGATCGTCGACAATGACTTCGTTGTTTCGTTATGGTGATACATGAGTTTCTTTTTTTTCGATCAAAAATAAACATTAGTTTAATGACGATTGCATGAAAACCTAACCTATGCACAGGACACATTTGTATCTTATTTTCAAGCGATTTTTATAGTCTAGTATTTAATTTAGATAGAGGGAAGTTTCTTTTATATGATTAGCATTTTCAATACAGTGAAAACTTAAGTGTGCCACCGATATATGAAAGGTGTATGAGACGTTGAACTCGTCATCAGTTGTATTATTCTGGACATATGCATGCACGTGAGATTGAGTACAGATCTGTATTCCTACAATTATAGAATGATCTTAGATTACGCGGTCATACATTGATCACTCATATCATACAATTGTGACTTTATATTGTGTACTTGCTCTTCTGGTTATTTAGTGTCTATTGAGTTCACAAGAATGATGAATTGGATTGGGATATTTTCTACCGTCCTACGACTAGTACTCATGCTTATATAGGAGATATCAGACAAACGATATGCTACTGTTCAATATATGATACGGCAAGGCAATTGAAATGTAAGAATATTCGTCATACTTCAGTTGTATATTGATTTTAGTAACTATAACAACTCTCTCATATGTTAACATTTCGAACTATTGACATTTCTAAGATTGAATTGTGTTAGTTGTTAAATGTTCGTTCGTTCATCGTCCGATGAACAAATATCTAAATTCTAGCAGCATACCTAATGAATACGATGTAAATTTTGTAGGCGCACTATCAATATCAATAAGTGTTTTATGTGAATCAGTTGCATCTGAAACAATTTGATTGATTGGCAATGATATATCAGATATCGACAGTGGTATTTCTAATGATGATGATTTGATGAAATTAAAATAATGTTGATTAGGTAAAAGATTAACAAGATTATTTAAATCATCATCGACAACTTTGGACATGTTTTGATAATTTTTATATAATTGTAAACCGTATAAAATAATTCGAATACCATTTATCCAGCGTTGATAGTCATCATACTTATTTGTACATAGATAATGTATATATTTGTTCGATTTCTTTTGTATATGTGCATGTTTTAATGCAAACCCATATGACGTCGGTGATCGTAATGATTCAATCCAATCTTTGGCATGATACAATTGTAAATTAGAATCAAATTTAAGTAAACAAATAAGATCTTGCTTCGTTGAAGATGATTTCGGTATTTGATATATGCCTGATTGACGTAAAACACATGTATGTTTTTTCCATAGTTTTCGACTTTTATCTTTGATGTGAATTGTACTTGTTATATCATCGGGTAGAATGATGGTATCAGATGATATGTAATCAATTAGAATGTCATCAATGACTTTTTCAGTTTTTGAAAAGAATTTTTTTGGTTCTTCGAATATCATATATTTATTTTCATGTTCTTGAAAGCATATACGATTATGTGTATCCCGTGGCCAATAGATTAATGCATCATTAATTAAATTTTGATGATCTTCTAATATACGATATATATATAGATCAGGCAAATCTTCAACAATCGAATAATTAATTGTTGGTTTCAAATGATATTTATGAAAAAGCAATAATAATATTTGATAAACAGACATGGTTTCATCGATTAGTATATTCTTCGTCGATAGATCATCGTTGTAGATTTTGACAAAAATTTTTTTAATATTTGCTTCATGAATCTTTTCCAATGCTAAACGTATTTGATTTTCTCCACTGCTATGCCGTAATGTATCACATGAAAGAATCTATTTTCAATGACAAGATATTTTTCTTTAATTCTATTCTAAATTTGACTCACACTCGAAGCATTTGATATTTGTTGACTTATTAATGGTAAATTGATTGAATCCGTTGATTGAGATAAGCCGCTATCAGAAAAATGTTCATCGCTTCCGCCTTGATGATGATTTCGATGTAAATCACTGATTGCTGATGATGATGAACTATTACCAGAATCAACAAATTCAATTTCAATATTATTTAATGTATTCGTTAACGTCGCTAATGTTTGATCAAGTTCATCGAATTGTTCGATTATTGTCGATGATATAGATTTTTGTTTCATTGAATTTCTTTCTTGTTGACACTTTTTTCTGTCATCTAATCGTTGTTCAAGTTTATGTAGTTGATCAAGCAATATGTCAAGGTCGTTTTCTAGACATAAGATGAAAAACGAAATGAATCATGCTTTAATCAATTTCTTCTAGTGACCTTTGTTAAATGATTTGCAATACTTTATTTTAGTCACAAGTATATTTTACTTTTTTACACTGACGTTCAATTAGAGCAAACTCTCAAGAGAAAGTAATATATGAGAATACTATTTTTTCTCTTGCTACAAGCATTTCATCAGCACATTCTCGTTTATATTATGTCTCACTATATACATTCTCTTTCGCTCTAATGGGTATTACGTGATCATGAATTAATATTTATTTATTTTTCGTGTTTTTTACATCCAAAACAATCTCACTGAGAATATTACCTTGATTTATATCTGATATTGCCGGTGACTTTGTTGTTTTACATCGAGCTTGTCGTTCTAATGTAGATAGTTCTTCATAAGCTTCTCGAATTTCCTGTAAAATAAATAAAATAAGATTTAATATACATCATATATTATGCTTATCTTGCATATGCTACTGATAGACACAGATATAAAATTCAATGGCTTCTCTATTGATGATATTATATGTTTCTTCAATCTTCTTATCTCTAGACAGCGAATGATGTGTTCCAGCCTATTATGTTAATAGGCTTTTAAGTTTATTATGGTACCAGGTGCCATGTAGACTCATAAATCTATTTCACATGCCATCGAACAAGATGACACCACCACCACAATGAACGTATCGATCGGATAAGGAAATTCCTATCGTGTTAATCGATCACAGTTCAAAGAGATTTTTTCCTCTTTTTTTTTGCTTTTAAAAGGGAAATCAATGGTCAACAAGAAAAAGAGTAAAAATGACAAGAAAATGAATATCTTACTTCTTTAAAGCTATTTAAATCACCAAGACAATTTTGAACATTTAAATTCATCGGCGATTCGTTTGGTTTTCGATTAACATGTTGATTATTTAAAATAAAATTCTCATTGTTTTGATTATCGTCATCGATTTCCGATTCTTCGCTTATACTGGACATAGAAGATCGACGGAGGAACATGCGATGATACATATTGATTTCGATTAAATATATAAAACGAAAATGAAAAGATCTACTCTATGTTTGTTCTTCTCTATTC
This sequence comes from Rotaria macrura, assembly GCA_900239685.1. NCBI lineage: Eukaryota > Metazoa > Rotifera > Eurotatoria > Philodinida > Philodinidae > Rotaria > Rotaria macrura. Next base: position 24,957 of record OENT01001351.1, on the reverse strand, counting down.
TATACTCCCATACATGTATGTGGATTGAACGACGTCAGTCACGATCGATTATGCAATGTTATGGGTTAAAATTCATAACGAAGTAGTCGGTACTACTTCACGCTTGAGATGTAGAAAGAGAAAAAATTGACCGACGGTGAATTTTGCTACGTGTTTTACGGTCAAATTATGATTTGCCCCGCTTTTTTTCCGCTTACAATACGTATTCAACTCAACGTGATGCTCTCAGTGGATTAAATTAAAGGGTGTGAAAAAGATTCATTACTACTGTATAGTTGAATGTTTATGAGAAGAGAAAAAGACATGTTTGATATTAGACACGATAAGAATAAACATTCTCAATGATATAGAATCACAAACAGACCTCCTGAATAGATAACCTTGTTCATGATATAAACAAACGCTCACTCACTCAATCAGCGTCCCACCAGAAATGTTAGTAATGGTATAGTCTTAAAATAAATGAAATTTAAAGAATGTCTGTAGGTGTTCGATGTGGTGAACATTACTTTTTTCTTTTTTTCTTTCTCTTGTACCAAAAGCATGGTACTCTCACGAGTATTGTCCGACAGAATTTTTCTTTTTCCTCTTGGTGTATACGTTTCTCTCTCTCTCCCTTGCGCTCCTTCTTTTGTTCTCTTTGTCTATTGTCTAGCTATCTTTTCTCTCATCGACTGCTTAATCATCGATGGTATGATGAATAGCAACACACATAAAGGTTACGTCGTAGGAGTGCTTGTGTTGAGGGACGTTCAATGTGTGGATGTATTTATTCATTTTCTTATCGTCACTTCATTTTCTTTCGTTTTTTTGTGTCATACAGCCACTTATAAATAACTTACGCAAACAGAAGATATACTTTACCACTCTACCTTGAACTTCGACAGTCATCGATGAATATAAAACATGATGAATCACTGAGCATAACAAACTCTATCTCGAAGCTATAATGCCACAAAAAAGTATATGTCAAATAGTTCAAAGATTAGAATCACTAGATCTGCTCATACCATGTCTATGCATATTCGTTCTTTTGAGTAGCCGATGTGATGCGGCTCGGCACGGCGAGTACATACGGACGAACGAACGAACGAACGACCCTTCATTATCCGATCATTATATTTTTCATAGAGAAACACACGTACATGCAATGAACACACTCTCATTTAATCAATATGAGATGAACTGCATACGACACGTACTCACTATATACATGTGTGTGTGTGTGTGTGTGTGTGTGTATAACTATATCAACTAGTTACTGAAGTATATTTTTGCAATGACCGATAAATAGTTTTATACATACGTGTATACATGTATATATATACATTTATATTTATACTTACATTTATATGTATGTGTAATTATGGTTACTAGTTTTATATACTATGAAGACCAAACCGACATGGAAAAAAAGCAAATAATTAGGCCGAATACTTCACTTGATGCTTGCTCTATTTCTTCACCGAATACGATACGCATGCTGAATCTCAGTGCAGTTTTTTTCTGTATTTGCTTTATCGACATACAATACAAAGAAGCACTATTAATGCGTTTCGTATGAAGTATTAAAAGAATGAAATACAACAGAGTTGTTTTATTTAAGTGTTGAATGAAAAGATTTTATCGACGTCACCTGCGATTAGTCAGATGTATACATATATATTGTAATGACAGCATGTTAATTGCCATTCGTCGCGATATCTATGTGTATGTATGCATAGGACAGATAAATTGATAAAGATCTTTGAACTTTCTATCTTCTCTGATTACGAAGATGCACGTTGAATATAGCTCTTTGTCGTTAAGATTAGTGAAACTCATATGTCTCAAATGAAAGATTGCTGTTAGTTAATTATACGGAAAAGCGTTTTTTACAAATTGTTATATGTCCTCATGGCTGCATAACAATTGCCGAATAGTATAGCTGTAATCGAGCACGTTTAGGACTTCTTTTCCGATAAAAATTTTCCCTTTCAACTTCCGCATAGAGCATTCAAGTAGAATTTTACAAAATAAAAGAAATACGTGATTTGGTAGAAGAATAAGTAGATTCGGCATATGACGCTATTCACCATAATAACTTTTCCCCCTATATCTAAAAGCGTCTATAAAGTAGTTTATTATCAATTTTTATACGAGACGAAAAGATTGGTGTTAGAACTGAACGATAAAGTTTTAAAAGATGCGGTTGTTAGCGTATAAGATAAAGACGAGTTTTGAATCATTGGTCTTTTGTTGATAACAGTTGAAAACGTTGACATAAATAATTCTGTTTATCTTCATGGTCATAACCTAATTGTTTGTAAAAGTTAATCAAATGATCTTTACACTCTAATGATATTTTATAACAATTACATATATTTTTTGCAAAGTTTGTCAATAAATCAACAAGTAATTTGCCAAGATGTTGTCCACGATATTGATTATCAATGACAACATCTTCTATTCGAGCACGTACACCTAATTGACGAATAAATTTTCTTTCACAAATAAGCGTTGTTGTACCAATAATTTTTTTATTCAAATTCGTATCTTCAATAACAAGTATATAATATGTGTCTCGACATTGTTTCATTTGATAAAAACGTTCTTTGAATTCTTCGTAAGTTGTTTGACCACATACACTTAATTGATGAAGTAATTCGATAAAGCCATAATGATAATCCGCAAGAGACAATGGTCGAATTGAATATTTATCATCGTAAATGTTCCCTTGGAGTTTCGTATCAATAATTGAATAGTGTTTTAAAATTGGTTCGATTAACATTGAATCAAAAAGATAATCATTTTCATGATTGGCATTTGATGGCGAGGAACGTTTATTATCCGTGTGTTTCGTCATTTTCTTTCTTACAATTGAATGCAAATGAATAATTTATTCGAATAAATTAACGAACAAAGAGAAACGAGTAAGAATGAGAAGCAGCATATGTGGTCGGGATTTGATTCACTATAATTTGAGTTTGTTCGTCTCGACTAGTTGTCAAATAATATTTTAAACGCTAGATGTCAGATGAAAAAAAACTGATTAGAAATTAGTTTCTTTTTGTAACTATACGCTGTCATCATGCTTATCATTTGTGCATATTGACTGTATAATGAGATATTCAACAGATTACTCTTGTCTTATTCGTGATCAGACAACCGAAGTAAATCGTGTCGTTCAATATGCATATGGTTTGTTGAAGTTTTTGGTACGATTTTTATATTTTACCTGTACGCAGGATTGCAAAGCTCGAATGAAAGTATTGTTACATTCAAGCAGAATGAAAATGCTAAGTATATTATGTAAACGTTAGAGTGAGCTTTCGCTGAACAGTTTACTGATATTGTATGACTGTATTCATCATACTATGGATAATTTGTCCTTTCGTGTGGCAAAATTAAACCAATGTTGATACGCATAAAAATCTGGACTTTTTTCAATACAAAACTCTTTTGCTATTGAAAATAGATTTATTGATTGCACATCACTTTCAACGTAAGTTTGACTCATGTATGATTGTTCTATATAATGTCGTCGTCCTATCTTACGTAAAATGTTTCAACAAACTATTGAAGATTCTATCTGGAAAAGTAAACAATTTCTATAATTTCGGTAATGCAAGTAAAAATAACAAAGCTTTTAAGCCTGACGAGGCCGATTTAGAAGGCTTGAAAAATGTGAACCGTTCTCGTCTATAGTACAGAAGACTTCGTACTTTCAGCTCCCTCAGATATATTCTCATTAGTTTTCATTGAAAAAGCCTTTCCGCAAACAAAAATTATTATATGCGGCTACAGCGATACGATTTTACAGTTAAAAATATTCGAAACTATCACTCGATTCAGTCTTGTAGAGTCTTCAACTGAAAACAGTTGGTACACGTGCCTAGAGTTTCGCTCTTTCCAAGAAAGACCTTTCGAGAAACCTGTTTTAATTGTAAACATCCGAAGATCTATGTGTTTTTCTTGCGAATATTCCATTTTTGTACTTTATTCGCTTTGAATAATCTTGTTTTTAGTGTATTATTATGGTACAGTAGCATGTTGACATGCATCGAATTCGTTATTATTTCAGATCAAATAAAGGTAGTGAAGCTTCGTAATTTCAGACTTATTTTGTTTTATTATAGGGTAATTTTGTAGGTAAAAGATCAGTTCATCTTTTTCGTAATAGCCAAAAACCAGGGAGAATTTTTAATAGAAAAACATCACTATTCAATGAATGCGAATTGAATTTAATTTAAGATGTTTTTTCGAAATTCAATTTCATACAAAGTGATTTGTTTAATTGATCTCGATATTTCTGACGTGCAAAGAGAGATCAATGCAGTAATTGTTTTTTATTGATACATGCTAGCTACTACTAGGCAGAACCGAGCCCATCACGTCCAAGTAGATAAACGGTTAGGCCCGATAGTGCATGCTCATAAACAATAGATCAAGCAAGTTCAAATTGAAATTTTCAATGAATCGCATGGGTGTTTGAATGCGAAACTTCCTTTTTTTTATTAGGTTACGTACTTTGATACTCTCACTCAATTGAAAGAGCAATCGAAGAAAATTTAAATCACTACTCATCCGCAATAGTCTAGTGTTCAGTAGATTATTATCAAACTCGATCGATTTCATTATCTCACAGAAGCGATATTGAAAAAAGAGATATCATTCGGAATTTTACAAGGGGGAATATCTTTTTAGTCATTTTTTTAGTAATGAACTTTTGCCATAGATTCTGATTTTGTCCAAGTTTTGTTGTACTCCCAACTACTTCTTAGAGTTTTTCGTCGATTCGTGGCGCATACAACATTTTCCCATCTGTTACTGAGTTTTTGGGGATTATTTCTCGGGAGCTTCAGTGTCACTGGTTTTTATACAATTTTGAGAATTTCGCTTGGTTGCAAATGAATTTCTCTGCGTTTTTGTCATACTCCTAGGAACTCCTTCGGAGCTTCTATTTGCTGATATTCAGCACAGGACTTTCCAAACTTGCGTTTTATGTAGAAAATCACAAAAACTGAAAGCCATGATGTTTCCCCCTTGAGATTTTATGTTCTTTAGAATATAACGCTAATCTAATAAGACATGAGGATAACGTTGACTTTAATCTTCAAGATAAATACGTCTTGAAGTTTCCTGATGAAATGGTCGTCAACTATCCCATAAAATGATAGAGTTTCCTAAAACGAAATACTGATGAACATCATCTTCGTTTTGAATTTATTTATATTGGAAACGAAACGATTTTGTTATCGATAGATTGTCAAATATTAGTTGAAAATACTCTTAAGTCGTTTTCTATTCTAGCTTTAATAAGCTGTTGATGAACATTCTATTTTCTGATTAAGAAACATTATCGATAAAAACAAAAAGTATTTCAAAGTTGATTTGCGCCCCGTGTTAAAGAACTGTCACAGAAATCTCAAATACTATTTGTTTTTGGTCAATACTGTTTCTTAATCAGAGAATCGAGCATTTATTTTATGAAGATTAGTGTGAAAAGTAAAATGAGTTCTATGGTTGCACATCTACCGATTTCTGAGAGAGAGAGAGAGTTTATTAAGGCTAAAATAAGCAAGTACTTAAGAATAGTTGCATCCAACGTCGACAGAGTATCTATATTCGCATATCAATATCATAGTAATTGGGAGTGAACATCGATGGATTTAAACGCAGTCACGACTACAACAATGTCGATAAGTGATATTTACATATTTGTAATCGTTCAAATCAATGGTTGAATATAGATTATACGAATTTAGTTCAATGGAATCGTCGGCTCATCCTTCTAAAGAAGTCACTTCTTTCACCTGAACACTAAGAATTCTTGTTAAACTTGACGATAATTAGTAACTTGTTAAACAAGAAAATCAGACTGTTTTGGAAGATTCAATGAGTTCACTTCAACGATCAGCTGAAATCATGAGCTTACGAAGTCAATCCGTTTTCTAGTATCCGATGCTTTCCTCGCTAACGGAAAATGTTTTTCATGTACTAATTATCGATACATAAGTGTGTGATCCCAATCATGAGTTAATCTCTTATTAAAAAACAATACAACATGTTGGCTATATTACAATCTGCATTTGACTAAAAGTCTAGAAATTCTTCTCGCTTTGATTAAAATTAAACAAAGAAATAAAATAATAATTAGCAAAAGAAAAGATCTTTTAGGATTGTCAGACATTTGATTGATTAAATATCCATCAATTAAGTGCCATGATCTGCCGGCGTCATGATTTATGTATTTCGATATTTCACTGGATGATAATATTAATACTCGATCATTGTTGTTATTGAATGACTTCATTCGTTTTCGAATAGTATTCGTTAAAAAAATAGGTCCAGTTGAGAATACTTCTAAATAGGGTATGAAAAAGATTCTATTGAAGTATGATCGTCGATGAATTTCATGAAGAATATAATCAATTAGATTGGAATGTTTTTCAGCCATAAGAAAATGGTTTACTAAACAAATGTCGGATGATGATCGAGCTATGATAAACGAAGCATTTTTTAAGCGTAGTTCATCAATGTTTTTTTTCGATGGAAATACATCTAAATCAACATAAAATCCACCTTGATGATGGAGGATTACCAATCGCGCTAAATCCGCACGTTGAATCGCATAGAAATATGACTTGTATATTGAATACAAATGGATGTATTCTTTTTTCAATATTAATTGTTCAATTTGTTCATCTGTCCATATATTTATTTCGTAATCAGGATAAGAGTTCTTCCATGAATTATGAGAATTGTTTATGGGATATGTTAGTAAAGTAGCTGTTTTCCATGTTAGATGAATTACACGAGGAGTTGAGCTAGTGCTTACTTTCAATTCCATATGAAATGAATTCGTTTCAATGCCTTTCAATAAATCAACTACTGTTATTATAATTAATATAATTTGCCATGAAAATAACATTGGTATGACAATGGAAAGTAACCATAGTAAGTACATGCATATTCTCATTATTTAAATAACTAAATTTTAAAAAATCTTCTAAACAGACGCTGTGAACCCTGTCTTATTGCATTCAAGTGAACACAGCTCGAGATCGATTTTCTCACTTTTGTGCTAAATGCTATCGATGTTTTATTCTAGACTAAAATATGAAGATGTTAGCAAAGATGATAAATATCAAGTTTTTCTGACCATATTTCAGAGATTTCTTACGAATTTCACGGAAAACGTTTTCAGTCATTTTATTCATCGTTCTTCTCAAGTTCTACCACTTGAAATTAAACTGTATGGATTTATATTCTCAGTGATAACAGCTTCTACTAGAATCGTTACAGCTTACTATGTGTGTATACTTCAACGGGCTTCTAATCCCACCAGTCAGATGTCAATTCCTCTACGATAAGAAAAAGCCTTGATGGTTCTTTATTATAAAGAGCCATTTCTTCTTCAGCTGAAAGATATTATGAGTATCTTCCAACTTCCACATGTAAAATCTCTTAATAATATAAGCGCTGTGAGCATACTTGAGGATTTTTTTACATCTCTCTTAAATCTGTCCTGCAGTAATCTCGAGGAGTATCCATCACTCGATATTTTTTATTCGACTTTGGGATTAAGTCAAAATTTCCAGAATTCAAAGCTCAATACAAGCTTCCTCGTTCAATTCAATGTTTTTTCCTGGATCTCATCAAATAAAAAGTTATTCTTCGCGAACGGAGAATCGACTCTAGATACTGATTTTTGTTTCCATTTCAAATTTGCGTTATAAGTTCACATCAAGAAGTACATGAAAACTCATTCTGGAAAACATTTAACAAAAAATGATATTTTCCATAAGTTGTGATCATATTCGATATATTTTTTAAAGTTGATACTCTCATAGAAAAACTAGCTGGGTATAGGCTTCTCAATTAAAACGAGAATTCACTGAGCTTAGTGATGAATCTCTATGAAACAAATATAACGAAAAATGTTTGTATAAAGATTCATGAAAGTAAATTTTAATTTGATAAATCAGCGATAATATATATATATATATAGATAGATAAAACTAAATCGAACGTCTTCAATGATTGCGTTCAAAGGAATGAGAATAGGAATTGCAAATTTATACATAAATCAGTACCGTTTAGAGTGAGTCACGAGTAAAACGGCGTTTACACTTATTGTGAATTATTTTATTTTTAAATAAACTTTTGATAAATCTGCTATTTAAAGATTAATGGTTCCAAAAATAGAGAGACTTCTACCACGTGAAAATTTGTCTTTTCATTCTTGAATCGGTTGATGAGGTCCTTACCATCTAATCTGATATCGTACGCTTGAAGTTTCTACTTGAATAATTTATATTGTTTAATCAAGCAAATCTTTATCCTTGTTCATGTCTTATCGTATCCAAACCGATATTCTTGCACACGTAAAAATTATCTAACATTTGAAGAGATTCCATTAAAAAGACACAAAGCTAAAACGTAGTAATTAATGATTCTTTCTTGGTTGCATCAAAACATACAAGAATAAACAAACTAGAAAAGAAAAACTTCTGGAAAATTCTTATGGAAAACCTCTCGTAAGGTAGATGGCGCTTGTTCATAGCTATACTATTGAAAGAAGACTTGCTCGACACTTTTATCCAAAAAAAAGAAGGAAATAATTAACGTTCAAGTATTATCGAAAAAATCTATATTGAATTTAGGTAAGCATGAGTTACATCTGTAAATTTTTGTTCCTAAAAACCAATAACTCGAATTGATGGTCTGTTTAATCAAGTAAAACATGTTACCTGTTGACGATATTTGGCAATAACAGATTCTTTATTGAAATGCCGCAAAAATCTCGTGTAATTGAAGATTTTCTTCATTTTACGACCGAGGAAATGTATTTTCTAGCCTAGTTGCTCGATCCTATATTGAAAAATTTTATTCGTTTCAACGTGATCTCGCTTTTTTGAGGATAAAGTCTCGACTAACTTAAATTCTCTTGGTATTGAACTGTTAGTTCTTGCTTAAAAAAGCCTGTCCTCAAGCAATTATTGAGTATGATCTTGTTCGATGTAACTTGAAGCACTTGGATCAAATACTGAAGTAACTGGAAAAATAGGATAAAAAATTGAAATGACTTGCGCATGAATCTAAAGGATATTGATCATCATCACTTGAAGTGAATTTGATCTTTAACAAAAATCCTCTTCTTTTAGTGAAGTATCAATGCTCTTTACAACTGCAACTGATGCGAACAGAATGAACTAATGAATTCCATCGACAGATTTCTACCAGTTGAAAAAAACTAGTATTGACATGCTAGTTCTGCCTTGAATAGATGCTAGAGTGAAAGTTCGTAGACTTTCATCAAAACCATCAAACTATTTGTTTTGAAAAATTATGTTTTGTTTTTTCTTTCCGTTCATTCCGTTACATTTGCTTTATTGAACTATCCGTCAGACTGTTTTTCTTGTGAAGTAAAATGAAAACTGTACAAATGGAGTTTAATTTATATGATACATATAAATTCAAAGATCATATTGAAATTTCCGAATAAACCTATACCCTCACGGTGTCAATGGCTATTTTCTCGTTCTACATATGAATTTCCAATATTTATTTTTTTCGAAAACCAAACGGATGCAAACAGCAATAGCCCAACGTTTCTGGCAGATTGCTTGAAAAAGTATGTATTACAAGACAAGATAATCGTTTTTTACGGTATTCTGATCTACGCATTTCTAATGATTAAATGAACATGCCATAAGTTTCACTCGTATGCAAAAAACGCAGAGAGTTTTTTTCTAATCAGACCGATGAGTGTACCAAATTTCGACTTGTGAATTGAACCAACTTAATAATGCTTGACAAGTTACATACTTGCATCAGTCTCTTTCTTTGTTATTGATGACTGTGTTAAAGAAATCAGTGATACTGCTTACTGTGATCCAAGGGCACAGTCAACTTTTCAAAAGCAAATATTTTTCTTAGGTTTCGAATTCAAAATATCATTTTTCTTCAAGTTTTATCATAAAGCATCATGTTCGAAATATACACAAGGTGTCTTATTATTATTATAACTAAGTTCTACCAGAGTCTGCTAAATCGATTAGACAATGCTTAAAATCAAGATAAAAAATGTTCAAAATCTGACCATTTTCAGCTTTTGATTTCTGGGCTTCATAGTTTTTCGTGTCAAATTCTTTTTCGAAAACTATTTTTGCTAATTTAGAATCGCTCAATAACCAAAGCAAATAAACAACTTCATCCTTAATTAAACTCTGTAGTATCTATCCAGAGCAAAAGTCAGTAAGTAAAATCAGATTTATCAAACGAAACAAATCTTTATGATCTCACTCATTGTACCACGCAAGATCTATTTTTAGATAGATCATATGGATTCATCTAGCATTTCGAAAGTGGTTACAAGAGTCGATGACATCGCTGTTCACAATTTCTTTTTATCTAATAGATTTTACCTATTACAACTCGGCAATATTTAAGGTATCCATATAGCAGCGAGGAAAACAATCGCGCTGTATTCTAGCTTACTTTCTATAATTAAAATAAGCTTTGAACAATTTTTGGACTATGGCTGAAGAAAATTTCAAGGCATTCTTTCTGCTATGTAATTGTAATATACGAAATTCGACTTCTTCATAGAACTTTTCAAAAAAAAAATCATTTCATGCTTCCCGATGTTGCTATGCTGATAGAGATAGCTAATGCCCACACGCAATCATCCCCACAATGTAAATCGATGTCATCAATCGTCAATTCATACACAAGCATGACTCTTAATAAGGAGAATCATGACGTTTATTTCTTAGGGCATCATTTCTATTGGACGGAAAACCATTTGACAGTTCATTTTAACACATCGCCCAGTAATTATGAAAATCTTCTTGTTTAACCATGCTTTTTTCCTAATAATTTCTATCACGTAACTATGAGTGCGTGGATATGGAATTTCACAGAGTATTTTGTACTATGTTCGAAATCGAACCCGAAACTTGCATACTTACTCAAAATGATACCTATTTACACACAGAGACTGCACGAAAGCGTACATAATGGCATTCAAAATTCTATAACATGTGAAAATTTCCTCAACGCTACTTGTTTTAATACTGACCATACTCCACAATACATTCACAAGTCATAGTGTGATCAAACTTCACACGTTACACACTTTCTGTGCTTAGACACACCCACACTTTTAGGAGAGGCGAAAAATCTATAGATCGTAATTCCGCTCATCCACATATTTCAACTCCGTGCTGAGTTATATTGATGTTTATTTATTCATTACTTAATGCGTATGAGAAGAGAAAATCGAACGCTTTCATATATGCATATGCTAGTAACGAAGGATTTTTATCGGATAGCACTATCAAATGGTTTATTGAACCATAGCCGTTATCCAAAAAATGAATCTGATATTTCTATTAATAGAGATAGATTTGTATTTCCAATTATCATTTGAACTTTGTACATCTTTCAACGCGTATTGATGCATTTCGTGTAAGTAAGTGAATCGACTTAAAATTATTCTTTCAATGACGGCTATAAACCATACTGTAACATTACACTGTTGGTCATGTGAATGTATCTAATACTGAATCTGACATGTAAACCTTTTAAAATTAGTTGAGTGCTAGTTTGTATCTGATTCCATCACCAAAAGTCTATCGAAGTTCAGTGATAGATTCAGTTGAATTCGAGCAGACCAATCTCATTGGTAGAATGATTTTTTTGGGTACAATAAATCAAGCTTATTTTTATTGATGAATTGGTATTTTTCTTTGTTTGAATCTCAAATATTCTTATAGTAGAAATATCTATAATGTTGTGTAGAAATTATTTATCACTTTAAATTTTTTGGTCTTTATAAAAAGAAATGAAATGGCCAATAAGAATCATCGACTCAAGATTATCAGAATTAAATTTAGCTTGTTGTACACAACAGCTTAACCCTTTCTGGCCGGATGTTGCCTTTTGGGCACAATGAATGAGTATTTATTTATGATTTGATTGAGAATGATGGCACACAGCTCTGCTGACATTTCGATAATTTTTTTCATGCATTTTAGCACATATTCATAGAGGCTCAAGAAAAATAACACGTTGTCTTAAAGAAATGTTTGGGGTCTCCCATTTTGTGCCAAAAGAGCGCCCAAACATAAATGATTAATTTCTCGTATTCCTATAGGTTCTACTTTTGAGTCGAAGAGCGATTCATTTTCGTTTGGAGACACTTTATCTATTGTATCTTCGTACTGAGAGAAGCACAATGGTCCGAGAAAAGATTTTGTTGCTAGTGGTTCACTAATAGCCTATCCTAAAGGGTTAATTAAATAGTTTTAGTAGAAAGGCTGGTGACTTTTTTATAATGTATCTACCTCACTAGTTGTTCGTGAACAATATCTGATAAATTGTGAAAAAAGTATGAGTTTTATCTATTCCATTTTTCTTATAGAACTGATGAAGCATTAGTCAAAAACATTCTATAATGTATCAGTACACCAATTATTAGTTTTATTTCATGAAGGATATTACTGAACCAATGCCATATCTAATATCAATGTAACTGCATTTTTATAATCACACAATTTCGGGAAAATAGACTCGAACTTTGACCGTGCTATTCACACGTGAAGCTACCCACGAAGTTCTTTTCGATTGCGATCATTTGGATACTTGCTGGTCTGAACAGACTCGATTAACTGAGTATTACCCTTATTTTTAACATTTATTCATGTTTATATTTCGGAAAATAATTAAAATTTTTGCATCGGCATCGATTATGTAATCACCATATTGTGCACAAATAAAAGAACTCATTTGTTTCTAATCTGATTTTTATGGGTAAAGATGGATTCTACCTGGAACACCGGTGAAATTGTAAAACATCGTATAAAACAATCAGTTTCATGATATTTAATCATGTCTTTCATTTTGTCAGAAAAGTTTAAAGATAGCGTAAAGTCGCTCTATTGTATAAAAACGTTACTTATATAGGTTATCTATAAAACGAACTTTAATCGACTTTTTTCATACGCATGAAATACGATACTAGTGATCGGCATTATCAATCATAGAGTTATGTGAATTCCGTTGTAATAAATCACATGATTTTTAAAGTTCACAAATGTTGACATGATACACATGTATTTAGAAAAACATTTGGACACATTAGTGCTACTTAGTTTTCATGTGATTACTTTCTTTATTCGATCTCACTTTGCTTATATATATGACCTACTGATCGATTTTTGCTCTTATTTTATAGCTGTAGGATATTCTGTGTTCTATAAACGCCGAAAGCGGTAAATGTCAAAGTGAAAAAAAATATATTTTGATGTAGGTAGAAAAATGATGGCACTAAGAAAATAATTTCGTTCTTAGTTCTCGTCTCATTCATGATCACTGGTGAAATGTTAGTACTTTGCCATGATGTATCGGATATCCCTAAAAGAAATGCAAACAATCATCTATACTACGACGGGGTCATTTTAAGGTCTCAGCGAAAAGAAAAAATTATCAATTTATTTATTTTCTTTAATTAACAAAAGTAAATAGTTTTTGTTTTCTGTAAATCCTTCGGTTTATTTTCCATTTCGATCACCGAGCCATGACGTAGATGAACCTTTGCGTACACATTTGCCTGATGTAGTATTACATACTAAACCGTTGCAGCATGACTTATTGAACATGCCAGTACACTTTTTGCCAAGATTAGCACAACCGAACAGTCTAAATTAATCAAGTTCGACGGGCAAAACTATAATTTTTTAATCATAGACGTATACCTTTTACTGCGAAAAAAAATGCTTCCCGTTTCTCGTTTTTCAGTGGCAGCACAATTGATAATAATTAATAGAACTAATATGAATACGCTAATTCGAATATTAGCCATGTTTTGTCTTTTTCAAATAAATCTTCAAAAAAAAGAATACTGCTTCTATAGTTACGTACTTTAGAATACTAAAACATTTTGACGAATACATAGACATCAAAACGCAATTGCAAAGAATAAGTGCAATACCATGAATAAATATATATATATATATATTGAGGTATGATGAAAGGCATAGATCATAGAAAGAAAAAAAAATACCAAATAAACGAATCATCGATTTATTGCAAATACTATAAGTATTGTATTTATGAGATTTTGATTACGAAAGAAATTATTTGATTATAAAACCGGAGGTGAGTCTGACGAATAGAAAAATACAACAAACACGATTAGATATCAATGAAATCATGAATAAAATTTCGAATTTTCTACAAGAGGGAGGAGGTAGGTGGCGATAAGCTGCTTATGTGTCAGAGACTATTTTATTTGCAATCAAAATCTTATGATGACAGAGATATTCAAAGATAATAATAAATAATGGACTGACCAATGCGGTAATTTTATGATTCACTCAATCTATCAGAGCTATGATCGTTTTTTCAATAAATTAAGAATCGAATGAATTACTGATTTGTCATAAACTTCAGTTTTTCGATCCATTTTTCATTCGTGAGGACATGTTTATGATTAGAGAAAAATAAATACATTTTAAACTAATAAAAGTATTTATTGTGCATGAAACGAAACGCTCTTTATTTTAAAACAAACGAGGGGAGGCAGAATTCTCACCAGCAGAATTCAAGAATTCTGTATCATACACTATTATCTATAACTACATCTGTTCTCTAAGCAGAATTTTGTATCCTATTGCGTCTCTTCATCCACACTAACCCTTGTGAATAAAGCAGAATTCTACTTAGAATTTTGTTTGTGCAGCTGAATTTTGTCAGAATTCTGTTCCTAAACCACTGATTTGTGTGACTTTTGGATCCTCATTAGCAGCATTTGGTAAAGATCATCTCGAAATCTTGTGATGAGTAAGTAAGATGTCAAGAGCACCGTTGGATCGATGAGGAAGATGCATAGTAAGTGAACATGAATAACGATAGTATGAAACAGAATTCTGCTGGGAGATAAGAATTCTGATAGTGATATATAGATATAGTAGCATACTAAGCTTGTTTACAGAACGAACAAAATTCTGAAAATGACATATAAGTATATAAAGATACATGTATACGTATATATACGTACATATATATGTAAGTGCACTGTGCTTATTTAAAGAACGAGCAGAATTCTTGAATTCTGCTTGTGATGAATTCTGCCACTGCTGGTTTTTTAAGCTTGTACTTCGTTGTTTCAAGCTTTAATTCGCAGAAAATGGTAATAGAGTTTATCGAACAATTAAATCTTCCATACGATACTGATGAAGTGCGTGAATTTCGGTGAAATATTGAAAGAAAATTGGGTTTGATGAGATAAATGATGAGGGAATAGAACAATTTGTTAGTATCACTCGATTAATGCAAACTACATCATTTAAATTTGTGGTTTGGACCCAAAAACGAAAATGAAGTCAGAACGACACAAAACTTGTGCAGAAAATGTTTGTAACAAGGCGCAACATTAGGGAACAAGTTTATTTTATTAATAATAAATTTTCAAACCGGAACGTCGATGCACTTTCAAACTTTGAAGATGTAGTATACATTCTCACATATACTGTAACTATATGGTATATATACATTTGAGCTTCTTCCCGACAAATGATAATAAGTTTCAAAAATGTCTACTTTTTATATTTTACATGAACGAAGTAAGATCTGAGCTTGCTGTGAGTATTGCATTCTAAAAACAAATAAGAACGACTCTACTACAGTGATTCGCATCTTGAAACATTTTTTGTATCGTTTCCGAAATAAAAACTAACTCAATGAAAATTCATACGTATGATTACAGATATTGGAGTTTAATATATCATCTTTAGATCACATTAAAATCATCTGTCATAGGATATTCGTAAAAGTTACTGTTAAAACAAACAGAATTTTAGTTTAGAAAATTTGCCTTATCAATTTTATCCTACCTATCGATGGTAAACAGAGAAAAAAAGTATTGTTTCCATTGTGAGATTTATTTTTCTATTCTTTTGTGTATAACGATGACATTTTCAGGCGAGTTGAATTCTGTTAGGTCTACTCTGATTTATCTACACTGCAGAGTCATCGATGTTATTGTCGTAAAGGATTCTTTTAATCCTAGAAAAAAATGTATTCTCAATTCATAGTATCACACTTGTCCAAATAAATGTGCCGATGAGCGTTGTTCACTGAAGTACAGTTAGCAAATGAACTATTGTATGGTTTAAATCCCATCAATTTCTCTTATTAGTCGACATAATTTTTAAAATTCAACTAATTGAGGTCTTGTTAGAACATGCACTAGTCAACTAAATTCTACAAATTAGTTTCATTGTGATGTCAAGTCTGAATGGCAAACGAAATCCAAGTATCGATACAAATATTGAGACATTATTAATTCAAACAAGAAATTCTAAAAGTCCATCGGTTCCTCATTGACACGTATACCGAAGTATGTATTCTAAAATAAGCTCTAGAAAATATTTGGAGATAAAAACATTTTACTTTCTCGAACGAAAAAAATAGCTACGTTGTCCATTTACTTGTTGTAGTGTTATGTAACATATAATTTGAATGATCGACTTCAAACTACGAAAAAACAGAAAAAAAGAAGCGAAATATTTATTTTCACAAATAAGAACTTTCAAACAATTTGCATCAGAAAAAAACAATCATATAGTCTAAAAAATTTGCAAATACCCATATTATGCAAGCCATGTTGTATGTGGTTCGTTGTGCATTTATCGATTAAGATGATCGTATAAAAGCTAATGAGAAAATCGAAATCCTCTGTTGTGTTCGTTTTTTGTCGTTTAGAATACTATTCTAATTTGAACGTCATGACTCAATTGAACTCATGGCTTAACGAAATTGCTTGATCTCAACATAAATACTTGCGACAGATATACTTCGAACACGACTCGACTAACTCTACCCATCACGTATGTTCTTCATCTAATTACTGATTGATTTGCTTCGTTCACTTTTGTACTTTTAATTTCTTGAATTTAAAAACACCAAACCAAGTAAAGCAAAAGATTCTCCTTCGAAATTTCGATGATTATCTTCTCGAAAAATATTCGATAAAGAAACTTGAAAATGTAACACCGTGTTCTCCAATTTTCGATGTTCACGAGACTCAATAACAACAGAGAAGAATTATGCTTCAAACTGTCAAAAACCTCGTTCTGTTCATTCTGATCGTTATCGAGTTTGGTTTTATCGCAGAAAGTATATTACTTGGGTGCATGTCGTAGGTCACGGTTATCTGTAGAGGAGAACAAGCGAATCCAAGTTCGCTGTGGAAATTTTTTGAATACTGTAACGTTAAAACACACAATTAAATGAAAATGGACCGTCATCAAACTCTTCTTGAACGAATATTTTCATTATGTCAGATTCAGATAACGTTCAGGAAAAAAACACATACTTCTGCTTAATCATCATTCGAGCAGATTTGAATAGAAAAAATTAATATTCACTCGGTCTAGAAACTTCCAGTCCGAAACATATTTATTTTAATTTTATACACCTATGATATTTATCGATAAGATAGAGTAGTTTTATGAATCCAACTAGTTGTACAGAGAACAGTCAATATTTGGAAAAAATTGTCGAAACCGACGAAAATAAACATTGTTTCGTTTTTTGTTTTCAATTTTCCAATCCAATGGAAGATCATCCACAATTAATAAACGTAAAAGTTTTCCAAATTCACTTAATACATGTCCATGACGAAAATAAGATGTTGTTCGTGCAATAAGAACATAATCACAATCTAATGTATGACAATTCGGTATACAAAGTAAAAATTCTTTGATGATTTCTGGATTTTGCAATGACGTTGATTTAATAATTAATCGACGAACCGTTGACAAACAAAACCATGTTGACAACGATGGCACTGATGTCATCAAATCAAATTTCCATTTCAATGTTAATGTTGTTAAACGTGTAAATTCATTACGAAGATATATTAAAAACTCATTCGTATACGGAATTCGATCATGTAAGTCAACATCATGTACATAGCGCCAAACACGATTCGATTTTCTTGTTTGTTGACCTTTTACTATTGTTTGATCAAGATCAAGATGATGAAATGGAAAAGGCATCGTATATATATGATCATAGGAGTGAAAGCCGATTGGAGCGTAGCGTGACCAAAACGGCGTTTCAAACGATTGTAATAAACTATCGGACGTCATTGATATTAAAGTTCGAATTTCGAATTTTAAATTGATTAGATTAGGCAAATATATGAATATATCATCACGAAGACGATTTCCATCGATAATACCTGATGGTATATCGAAAACTAATGAGAAACTTAATGTTTCGATTGATGTTAAGGTTTTAAATATGTTTTTAATTATTTCATAAGAAACAGTATGTAAACATATGAGCAAAAGATGTTCTAAATATGGAGATGGTTTTGCTATTGTCAGTGGATGTTGATGATTTACATTCGAATCTAAGACACGAATACGAAGTGTACGAAGTTGACGAGCACTGCTCAATATTGAACAAAAATCATGCATCGTACGAACAGTTAACTACAATAGAGAAAAAAGAAACAAAATAAATTCGATTACAAGATTAAGATTCGATGAAAATTCAGTCAAACACTACGAATAATTGTACAACCAACAATGAACTGAGTTTCATCGAAAAACGTTACGAATTTCGGAGATATCCAGTGAACAATTGTCAGATTCTCAGAGACTATCATCGAATTTTTGTGAAAAAAAAATCAACATTATAATCAATTGAAATTTTCCAAATCCAAGATAATTTGAGTTTTAATCAAAAATAATCTTGCCAATCAGGGTACAATCGGAATTAAAATCAAGTAAAATTTGATTAGATTCGAAATTATACTTGATTTAAAAGATTATTTTTGATTAAAAATCACATTATCATGGATTTGAAAAATTTCAATCGATTATGATTTTGATGTTTTTTTGCACAAAAATCCGATGATAATCTCATAGAATCTAACAGTTTTCCCCTGTGTAGTACGTTAGTTATAGATTAGCGATGAACGCAACTATGTTATCTGTATGAATATGTAGAATTTACAGTGTATACCATAACAAGAACTTCACGCACTATCGAAACAACATATCTAACCAGACGAGTGATCGTGAACTCCGTTGTATCAGAGAGTATCACAAAACAGGTATACAATAGTGACATTTTTAAAATATCTTTATAAAAAGAGTCTGGGATTTACATTAGTTCATTATTGGAATGTTTTCTTCATTAACATCGTAATACGAAAGTCTTGTATTCTGTGATTTGTAGCAAGATATAAATAATTCAAAGTTGACTATCTGAACTATGATCTAGCGTCGTGTTTAAGGGGCATAGCTTCAATATAAAATAGGAAAATCAAAACTTTTCGATAAGTTCATACTTCAACTTGAACCAGCTATGAAGAAAATAGTGCCAATCTAGAATGAAACACTTTCAACTTCATATGCATAAAGATCATTTCAGCATTGATCTGTACCATCGTGCTCATGAAAATATTTAGGATCCGGTATGGCATTGTCTGGTTCAATACATTGTCATATGATAACGTTGATTCTTCATGCAGGTCAAAAGAGTAGCGGAGCTCAAAGATGAATGATGCCAGAAGCGCATTGACATAGTTACATTAGTGTATCACATATTTTTCTAGTAGTGCTAGGTGATTGACGTCGAATATATAAGTGGTTTTTGATCATTTGTTTACTCATTCGATGGAATAAAATTTAAAAACACTATGAATCGCTTCGGACTAGTGAACGAATTCAAACAATTTGTTGCTTGGTCAAGTGTTAGCTCCTCCAGTCTAGGAATTTAAAAGTGTAACCAAAACTATCTTTTACACACATAGGATTTCAATGACTCCATGTTTCTCAAAAACGCCTGACTACAAGAAACATAAATGGGTGTATCATCAATTGACTTTCAACTTGACCTACCGAAGGCCATGGCTTTTTATTGAATAATCCAGTAAAACTTAAGTACTTCAGCGAGCGGTGACAAGGTGAAAGAGTAAAATTTTTTAATTTACTGAAGTATTCGCTAAAGTCTATCGTTTGAACATATGTAAACAGTAAATAAATGATTAGACAGCTGATAACGTTCTGCAATTCGAATACGTCAGTGTCTGAACTTACTGTCAAGTCAGTAAACACACATTGATCAAATTTCATATCTTGCAATGAAATTGAAAAGCAAGGTGGCGTTGCAAATGTTAATGATTTGAGTTGTGCATGTTTCGCTTGAAAAAGATGTCGTTTAACGTTTTCTTCAAATAATATTCGGTCACAACAACAAACATCACTTCTTATGTATAATTGTGTAAGTGTATTAAAAAATGAAAAATATCGTAATAAAATTGACAATTCATCATTCTTTCTTATAATGATTGATAACGATTCTAATCGAGGAAATGTTTCTTCATTTGATATTAAACTATCTAACATATTGCATTCAAGTTTAAGTTTTTCAATATTTAATCGATTGATTCGATTCGATTGAAATATTAATGAATAATGCAGATCATATATTGGTAAAGAAGCATTGAGAAGATTAATAGCTGTTGACAACGATCGAAATTCTTCAATAAGAAGTGCATATCGATGCTTAAGAAAGTAAAATGCATAGACAATATCAGAAGTTCTAAGATAGCTAAACACAATTAAAACGATTTCATTTGGAAGCGATTCCATGTTTGAATTGTTGTTTACCTATTACGTGTGCAATGTCACACACTTGTTCATATATATATGTAGGCATACCAATGAGAATACGTCATCGTTGGTTGCATTGTGCGGCCAACAAATTAATTAAAATAATGGAAAAGAAAAAATTTGTTCGTCTGAGAGAGATGAATGAATGAATGAATAACAGAGAGAGAGAGAGAGAGAGAGAGAAATAAATTTAGTCGCTTCCTTTTTTACATTGTCATGATGTGAAAAAATCTCTATCGAGGACGAACAGCGGTCATCTGTGAAGAAATTAAAACTCATAGCGGAGAAAAAAATAAAAGCATCATGAAGTTTATTCGGATTGATCAAAGTTCATGAAAGAAAGAAAGAATGTTGATATTGTTGTTAATGAAATTTCCTAGTGATGACGATAATTGTTGGTTTACAGGGTGTTGTATTCGATAAATGACTGGCCCTATCAATGTCATGAAATTCCAAGAGGAAAGAATATGTGTAGTCAAGCTTTTTAGATACCTTTTCTAATCTGAAGAAAAACATCTATTGATAAGTCGTATCATAACGCCATAAACTGTTCAATAGACTTAGATTTGAATGTATCATGCCGTCGACTTATTCACTTGCTAGATCATGTCTTTTCGATTAGTCAATGCAAGAGCTTTATCTTCGTAGATAAACAAATATTCATGTGTCGTAAATGTTCACATGTTCTATTATCTCCAATCGTTTACTTCATATTCTCCATGAACAAAGAACAAATGGCTCTTCCATCCAATGAAAAAAATACAAATTCTTCAGTCAAACATTGACACGCGCGCGCATAAACAAAGAAATCCATAACTTTTTGAAAATGCGATCGATTCTGCTCACAAGAAACAATAACATCATATCCATTTGAATCTTCTCATGGGAATTTATCACTTCGATTAACACATCTAATGTAACGAATTCACACAAAAATAAATAGAAAAAAATCAGTCGTCGAACACGATGAAGTTAAACAAATGTTTAAACACTTAAGTGGATAATTTTCCTCACGAATCTTATTACAATATTTAAAAAATCATAGGTTAATTTCATCGAATGAAAAATGATTCCATTCAACCAATACTTCATTGTCAGGAACCATATCTAGATTAACATTGTAATAATTAAACAACACGGTTCTTTTATGCGATAAATTTATCGTTCTTTATCAATAACCGTCACCTCGAAGAAAACTTCCTCAGTTATTATCTCACATTTAGAAGTATGTTTGGAGTCATTAAAAAACCATATGATCATCCGAAACAAAGGGTGAGACGGTAGACGAAATAACTCGAAACATTTCGTGATTATGGAATCTAGGAATTTCGAAAAAACATATCTCCCAATGAAAAACTGATGATGAAAATCCAATGTCTGAGGCAGAAGATTTATCGTGCTTAAAAAACAACAGCAAAGACGGAATTTCACACATGATGAAAATATATCTATTTTAGAAATCGTCCACTTACATAATGTTTTCACGAAAACAAGTAGCAGATCTGCAACTTCTTTCAAAAATCTATTTAGTTGACTAGTAAAACTTTAAATAGATTACTCAAACTGCATACTAATAGAATCAAAAGATTTTATCGAAGTCCAATAATTTCATCGATCTAAGTATGGTGCGCATAATAATTCAACCAGAAAAAATCTAAATGAATGATTTGTTGAATCTTCGAAAATGCTGGATGTTGGTTTATTGGTCTTTAACGCAAAAAAAAGTCAGCTCACTAACAATTAAGATTTAAGCCAAAGAAGAAAAACTGATAGACAGCTGCAATGTCTAAACATCATGTTGCTCTTGTTTTACTCTGTGCATCAAGATGGTAATCTCACTATGATCAAAAAACGTTCCCGTCCCTGTCAATTGACGCGAAATTTGAACGAAAATTTTTACTCTTCTGCGAAACAAGATCCAAAAAATCATTCTTTGATTTCCATGATTTTACAATTAGTGCTCTCCATATTTAGGGCGACACCGTCGCTACACACGAACATTGTGAAGGACGTGCGAAGCAAAATTATTGTTACCGATTTCCATGATTGTATCTGTTTTTATTTTCAGATTTGTCATTTCACTGAAAGTCTGCATGTATACAATTTCGAATATCTACTGTCGAGTAAATGAATTGGAAACTCTGTGACCTGTTTCTCTTTACACCAAATAATAGGCTACGTATCCATTAATTACAAAGAAATATATAGGATAATGTGTGTTATCTTCACTTGATGAAACCTTAGGTTTATTTCAGAATCATGTGAAACGGCGTTAGTCCAATAGATTTCATCAGGATATTATTCAAATGGCTCCGGAGTTCTTTTTTACATGCGAACGTAGCGAATAAGAAACTCGATGAGAGTGAATCAAATTTTGCAGACACAGTGGACTCTCTCTTTACCCCCACTGTGCATTGAAGTCAATACAAAAATTAGATTTGTTTTGTTTCAGTTAATTTTGAAATTCAAATTGACAAAGGATTGTAAGTTTTATTATTTATTGATTATTCGCAAAATACAGAGAAATAGTACGGATACAAGTCTTCGCTTTAACGACGTTCGATTGGTAATTTTCCATCTGTCGAATCATTATTGAATAATAGTTCGTGCGGATGATTTGTTTTTTATGTCTTGTCACAACATGATAGCAAAAAGAAGTGCAGATACTGATCATCTCATTTAAAAATCAACTCTCTATCTTCGCAAACGACAGAGATAGGTAAGTCAAATTCAAAATGGCTAGACTTGCCTATTCCAGCGTTTACAGTTCAATCAATGCATTTGTGATACATTTGTGTTGTTTTTCTAGTTATTATCTCACACATTGTGAAACTGTTGGAAAGCTATTTTCGATGGTCTACTCAAAAATAAAAGAAAACATGAAGAGGACTGACCTGGACTATGACTTTGGGTGTGTCGAACAATAAATAGCTAGTTTCTCCATATATGTCAGACGAAAGGACAATGTTCAATAGTAGAAAGTTTCATACATTCATTATCGAGTGCTGACTCTGCAAACACTCGACAGATTTCAGATGTCAATCGTATTCTCTCAGATATTTACGATTTGAAATATTAAAAAAACGGTAGCATATATTCTTATTAATTAAAAAGAATATTTTCGAGCAAAATAACCGATTTCATAATGCCCAAAAAAAGTTTTTTGCAAAAAGAAAAAACTTGTGTTGTCTGGTTATTAGTCTTATGTAAATAATCAAACAGACATGATAGATTTCGTCTGAATAAATTTGAAATTTATCAGAAATCTTGAGTTTCTTGTTGCCCAACGTCTCCCACAGCATCAGACCGTAATGTAATTTAATGAGAAAAATAATCCAATCTTTTCTATTTTTGTCGATTGCTTTTTCATGAAACAAGTAAATGAATACTCGAAATGTAATCTCATCATCATCTTGTTTCTAAATATGTAATTATGTATCAAGTTTTGCTTTGGTTTTCTGAGACAAAAGATTCTTCAGCCTATATAGATAAGTATAGCAGAGTTCGGTTTGAATTGAACAATACGTGAGTAATCTACATGAATTATTTATTTCATAGTCGATCGGAAAACGAATATTATTTCTTCAGAGAAACATTTGCATATATTAATGTCTTTTGTTTAATGTATTTCTGTTATCATTTCAATATTGAAGATTATTTCGATCTCGATGATTCACATTGACTTTTTCATCTTAAATCTTTATCAGATTACGACTGAATTAAGACATTGACATACTTCAAGTCTAACGAATCGATATAGTTCCGGACTTGAATAAATCTTGGTCTTATTCAAGACTGAGACGTCAACTATAATTGAGGATCATTTATGTTAAAGCATATGATTCTCTTCGAATAAGGCGAAATTTTAAACCGCCGATCAGGATTAACGATTATTTGTTTTCCGATTATTAGAATGAAAAAATAGACGCCACAATACCCTTTTTGCCATACACGATGAAAAACAGATCGGTAGAATTGATCGAATTTCGATATTATTCTTTTCTGTTCTCTGCTTCTCGCTCGCATTTATTTATAATATATAATTAGATAGATAGATACATGAATGCATACTACATATTTTTTCGGCATAAAAGAAAACAAGTCTTTAGAATAGAATGGAAAAACTAAAAGCAGTAAATAGCTCGAGACAAAGTCAGCAACCATTTTCGTAGAAAGAGGAAGAAAGAGGAAGAAAGAGAAAAGACTCGGTTTTTGATAGTTAAATTATTTTCATTTTCTGCTATTGATTGACTATGCTTAATAAAACGTACGT
>OENT01001350.1:0-47197 GCA_900239685.1 Rotaria macrura | reverse complement strand
AAAATACCGACTCGCCTCGCCTCGTGGCGGTGCGAGGCGAGGCGAGGCGAGGCGAGTAAACTCGGCGATTTTCGGATCTCTGAACAGAACATTATTATAAACAAAATGTTCCTTCTGTTGGATATTCTGCCTCATAAAAAAAAAGAAACAATGGAATTTCAACTGAAATTTTCGCTCATAAAAAAAATGATACATAATTTAGATTATCTGAAAATTTCAGCAGCAATTGTTGTTTACTTGTGGAAATAAAGTATGTTGAATGGTGAACTGGACTGTGTGACATTTTTTACAATATTTCTGCAATTTTTTCTACATCTCATGTCTTAAGAATACAGCATTCGTTTTAAATTCAAATTTCAGGACCATTTGACGAACTAAGTAGTTCGTTTTGACTCATTATAGTATGAGCATGTTCAAGTTACATCAACTCTATGTTTATGGTTGTTTTCTGTCTGTTGCAAGAAAACCCCTTTCGTCTTTTAAGGGTTAATATCGAATATATATTCTCACGTTATTTTCTCTTCTTGACTTTTTTCTTGTTTCACCATTGTTGTTGATGTGTTGGTATGGATATTTTCGTTGTCGATTCAAAGAAAAAGAAAACCATACGTCTACTAATTTGCACTAAATCAACTTGAACAGTTAAAAGATTAATAAACGAGAGTGCGTTTTAATTATGATAATATCATCTGACTGATCGTCTCACATTGGCAAAGAATAATCGGTATTCGTGTTCGTTTACTCTGCGATTCGATCAAATTTTGTAAAAAAAAAAGGCGTTTCATTCAGATTACTATTTTAATTTCTATGATTTGGGTCTTTTTTCAGTGGAAGTAAACTTCAATCGACCAAGTGCACTCGAGTTTAACTTGAAGCAATGCAGTGTATTCTTGTTGCATCAATCTGATAAATTTAATCTTCTGAAAATCATATGTGATATATTTCGAATCATTACATTGAGTCTATTGATTAGTTTGTGATACAAAACCATTGACAATCATGATTAGACTCTGATTAGCTGCAAAAGAAACACTAGGAAATATTAAAAAAAAACGATTGTCAAATCCAAATTGTACGCATTATTTACTAAGTCGATTGGTTTTAACTTTGTTGTTATTTCGACATTCTAAAAATTGAAACTTAGATTCACTGACCCAATTATCAATACTGCGTGAATCTTCCTACAATGAAATGACAAATTAACATTAGACATAAGATAGATGAATTTATTTTTCATTGATTAATTGTCATGATCTATTATTTTTACAGTATTCATCTTCATAATAATAGCGTAGTTCTATAGAATCGATAAGTTGCTTCTGTCATCACAGAGATGTATCGATGATCTGTCTTAAGAACCTTGAGAAGTAGCTTTTTGGTAGTTTCGACTCACAGAGTTCAAGATTGGTTGTCGTTATGATAGGAAGAAGAATGTTTCACTCTTCCAATCATTTAACGGAAAAATATATCACGAAATCACTGTGAATGTTTCCGTTGTCGTATATTCTACCTAAATTGTCGTAATGTTTATATGGGCGTCTTAAAATGAGAAGAAATTTCTTAAATACGAATCCAATTACTTAACAAACATTTCGAATTCTCTAAGAGACCTCTTTCCTTCTTCAAGTGGTGACAGACGCTCATAAACATGTGCTTAAAATACAAATAAATGTTCACCATTGAAGAAAACATATGTTTAGGTACGTTCATTGAAACGCTCTGAATGAAGTAGACTTTATGAGTTCGACAAGCATGTGGATGCGAGCGTGGGTGTCTGGATTATCGTCAGCCATAGACACATGCCACCTTGTACCCACGTATTCAGAGGAAGAACCGAATCCAATTGAAAATTTTCACTTCGTTTCGAAATGTGGGCGTGTTAAAAGTTCTACCGATAGCAGGTGTTGATCCAGGTGTTCAATAGATTTTGATGATTTCTACACACACTCACACGCTAAATATAATATTTCTTTTCATGTAAGTCGACTCAGTTAGGCCTGCTTTTCCACAACTAATAAGAATAGTTTACGCGCTCGACAACGTGTTCCACGTTCAATGTCCTTATGCGAGTGTGAATTGTACGCACAGGTATGAGGAGAATTATTATGTTCTATTTATTTTTTTATATGCAGATCTTTCCTGGCATTAATAGAGAAATAATACTTATCTTTTATTCATTGACGATATGCCTTTCGTTCAGAAATCAATAGTGTAGTTATTCTTTTTTTATCTCCTGTAAAAAATATAGTTTTATTCTACAATCGAATTGAATTATAAGTTACATCGTACGAAAATACAATCGACAATCGTTTTATATCCAATGAGACGTGATCACATTTAGTTTATTGTCGATGACTACTTTCTCCGAACCCTACGTCGTAGAAGAGCAGCTTGTTTAAAGCCCGAATTACAATAGTATGTTCGCCAATCAATGCTATATTGTGCAACGATCCATCAAAATGGTCGATGTGATCCATCACAACACCTTGTTCATCAAGAATAAAAACTGAAGTGTTATCAACATTTAGCAGAGCCCAATAGCCGTCAGGTAATGGAGTCATACGCGAGAAAATACCCGAGTCTGTATCAAGAGAAATAGTACGTAAAGTATTCAGATTAAGATCTCGAAGTTCGAAGCGACATTGTCGATTCATTGGATTATTTTCATCTTGAATACTCAAAGCAAGTTGATCGCTCGCATTCAGTCGAATACATGTGATAAATTCATTTGCACGGCATGTCATAGGACTCGACCAGCGCTGCTGAAAAGCCCATGAACTAATCTGAATCAAGTCGATGGCACTTTCCTGACACCAATACGAAATAAATAGACGATCATTTCTACAAGTGCATCGACGAAAAGTATTCGATTCGTAAGGTATTATTCGAGTGATTTCTTGAAAAAGCCGAGTTACTGGATCGAAAAGAATGAATTTCCTATCGAGTAAAATGAAGAATTGTCGTAGATCATGATTCCATTGAATGTCCCGAATCTATCGATAAAATCAAAGTAACTTATTTCATGTGCTAGATAACAAAATTCAACAACAACATTGTGAATACATTGTAGTCATGAAAACTAAGTTCTTGCTTTTGTATTGAGTGAACTTTGTTTATGATAAGTTCAGTGGAAACGAAACGAAGAGTATGAAATACATCAATAGTAGACTGTGGCGTTATATTCTGTAGGTACGAAGTATTTTTATCTTGAATAGTTCATCTGTTGACTCTTTGAAAGATAAATTATTGTAACTAGTCGAATGAATAGTACGCTATTGGGAAAAAAGGAACCCATGTGGGTTCAAATCTTGTCTTATTTAACCTCCAATAAACGTTGTGTATCTCACTTAAAATACAAATAATTTTAAGTTGCTTTCATATTATCACTCAATAAAACTCACAATAAAGATTCTGTCTGAAATCAAGAATAGACTCCTGCCAGCTATCGAGACACAGATCTTAAAAAATGTTTGGCTTTCATTGCACCAATGGTTCCTTGTGTAACCTTTTCGTTTTTCACTAAAATCTTCAAACTAAAACCCTACAAACTCTATTTTTGCAAACACAATGTTTATTTTCATGAGCAAAGATCAATGCACACTTATAACACAACAAAGCACTTTTCTACATCAGACAACTAACTATTGTTCTTCAGATATCAATAATAAACTTCATATGTGATAGACTCTGCATCTCTGGTTTGAATGCATGTGAAAATAGATTTCTGTTTGGTATCTTTACCGTTCGTAGAACATTTTACTCTCCATTAAACTCTTCGAAAACAACCATTGACATTGTCGAACTGCAGACCAAGTAAAAAAGAAATTTTTTGCTTGGAATAAGTTTTGTTATTATATACTATATATAATAATATACTTACTACGACATCATAGTGCCAAATCATTGAAAGACCTCGTTTACCGTATCGATCGAACAAGGTTAATTGCTTATTTTCATATTCTTGTGCAAGTAAATATTCATCCGAAGCACCTATAGCCCAGTAGTTACCTACTGATGTTTCAGTTAGAGGTCTTTTGCAGAGTCGTTTACCTAGTATAGTCCTATGCAAATCTTTATCACAATTGCACGACACATCCTTCCATGTATCTAAAGAGAATTTCTCTTTTACTGGATTTGTCGTTTCAATATCAAGTGCTCGTCTTAGATCATGATGCGGAACGATATGAATGCTTTCCAGCGAATGACCGTACTCGTTTTGTAATTGTTCCAGGGCAAGTAATTGAGCATCTCGGTTTGTTGATGTGGTATTCAGAATATTCAATGATTCTTCTTCAAAATGACATCGACAGTGTTTAATATGATTTTTTAGTATTTTTCTGGCATTGTCGGCCGATTGGCGACTATCTTCAATGGCTTGGTGCTCCCAGTTATTAATACGTGAACGCAGTTCATTTTCGATGTGTTCATATTCAGCCAAACATTGAGATAAAGGTTGCTCATGATTTCGGGCATCATCGATGTATTTCTCAAGATTTTTACGATGTTCAGAAAAATGATCCCAACAAAAATGACGATTGCAAGCGATGCAGATGGCCACTGAGGGTGCATCACAATGCAGATGACATGACACGCTACCTACTCGTTCTATGACCATCAATAGATTAAATATAAAAGAGAGTGAGAGAAATTAACGTTTCCTAGAAAATCACGAAGCTGTATTTATTCACCACAGAAAAATTATCTAGAATTAGACAAAATAATGAATAATTTTGTGTATTTCATGTTAAACTAGGTCAGGTAACTGTTACATGGATGGACATTATATGTGTAACGTCTCTAATTAGAATATTCAATAAACAGCACACTTCCAATCGATGACAGAAATTTTAGATACCTGAATACAACATTGAAGATATGAGGGTGTAATAACAACTATTCTGTTGGGTTCGACATGAAGCGATAGACTGGATGCAGTAGCTTAGCACTACCTTTGGTAATGATATTTATGTAACTGCTATACATGTCAAGAGTATGTCTATTTCATTTACAACACACGTTAACGTAGGAAAAAGAAAGAGGGGGAGAAGCAAAGGA
This sequence comes from Rotaria macrura, assembly GCA_900239685.1. Taxonomy (NCBI): domain Eukaryota; kingdom Metazoa; phylum Rotifera; class Eurotatoria; order Philodinida; family Philodinidae; genus Rotaria; species Rotaria macrura. The sequence continues at coordinate 42,142 of OENT01001350.1, read as the reverse complement.
AAGAGCAACGAAAGATCAGCGAGGCATGACATCAATATTGGCAAAGAGGAGAATCAGCAAAATTACGGACCGTATTTGCATTCAATGTTTTCAGTCAATTTTAACTGGCAACATGAGGGTAAACGTAAGATTAATTCCCTATGAGATTCGAAAACATATCAGATTATATGTTGTAATAGTGTTGGTATGAATATGAAATATGTTCATAGCGCTGTAAGAGTGTATAGTTGTTCGGATCCCGCAGCATACATGTGCTCATATCCAATGCATACGACTTTTATCAATCTTAATAATTGTCTAATTAAAAGTCCTCGATAGATTCTCATCTATGGAGAACCTTACTCTCCATGAAAAAATTAATTGCATTGAATTGTATTCATTCGACAATCTTATCGAAATGAAGTGAGTCAGAGACAGACCAAAGAAAACACAAGTAAATAGTAAGAACGAAACATATTATGATTGTGTAGCTACTCGTGTTGTAACTATAAATGTAAAATACGACGCATGTGTCCGACTACGATGAAACTTCGACGCGGTTACTACAAGAGGCGGACACAAGAATCCTTCTCCCTGTATTTATATCTTTTATTATAAATTATAAAAACGTTTTTTGAATATACAAAAATAAAAAAACCAAACATTACCAAGTTGAAAAAACTAGCTAATAGAAAGTTTTAAAAATTTTTAGAAATTAAATCGACAAAACCAAATTCTAAAGACCTAGAAAAATAAACAAGATTAAGAAAATAATAATGAAAACTTGTATTGAAAATGATAAAATTTTATATCGAATGAGTGTTGTACCTTTTGTGGTACAATAAATTTTGAGCTGATTTGTCATGGATGCTTCCTTTTATACAATCCCTGTGTCGTTCTCTTTTGGCGTTAGTCTGTAATCAATGTCAAATAAAGAGAAACCACTTTCTAACTGGTTATGGTGTTAGTTAAAGTGAATTCAACAATAGGGGCTATGCGAAGCAGTCTCTAAAATGCAAATGACGTGGAGAGTGTGAATCGTTTGCGATGCACAACAAAGTATATTCTTATTGTGCTACTATGTAGCTAGTGTTTCACATCTACCTCGACCTCCATTTCTTACAAGAAATGTGTGCAATCCATACATTCAATTGTTTCATACTTTTACTTAGAATCTTACTTTTCCATCATATGTTCTCCAGAGCAATTTGCCTGTATTTCAACTGATTTCACGGAAACACATCCGATTCGTTAAACCATAATTTCTCAAAAATCATCATTTATCTGAAGAGGCGTACGAAAACTGTACTAGTCAAGATCTTATTGAGCTCATGATTATAGAACAATGGAATAGCTAGTAATATCTCATCATCTTTGATTGATTAGGGTATCTTTTGCATACTCGAGTAGAAAACTTGACAAATGAAGCCTTTACATGATTAGAAACTTCCGACAAGAATGTTCTCGACTGGGTATGATGCTATAATAGTCTAAAACTAATTCTCACACCCTTCAAACAGTCTTACTCTACCTGAGTATGCGTCGTTATCACTGTTCCAAGTGTATCTGTTTAAATCACAAAGGAGAGGTTCCCAGACGCATTGAAGAATACAATATAATTCTGGTTAACAACATCCATCGTTGTGGGAATAGTTGTAGAAAACATTTCGCCGTAAAATCTATACTCCCTATCTTCTTCAAAAGTGTATGTGAGATCGATAAAATGTTCAATATGATTAGCAAGTTTTTGAGGTTTAGCAAAATTGTTGGCAGTCTTTGCCCGATCTTATACAGCTTACACAGAATAAGATGTTCATTTAATCAATGCAGACTATGCATCGTTCAGAATATCTTATAAATGAAACTGTATCGATGATTGAAAGTTTTTACCAAATGTGTGAGGATTTATTGGTAAGATGCATTACGATTGAATCTTCCTTCCTTCAATAATATTCATTGATCATATCAAAAACTTCTAAAATCAATCACAGGACGCAGTTGTTCGTTTACTCGGAGACAATTACAAAATATGAAACAAAATTTGCTTTTTGGTTGCTAATTAAATGCAGATCAATTTATCCTATCTATTTGGGAATCTTTTTCTTTACAATCCTTGGCTGAAACCTCTGGAGGTCCATTTTTGAAAAAGCGAATTTTCTAAAAATTAAATCATTAAAAATATCAAATAAATATAAAGAAATTGTAGACTATATCTTGCTCACTACAACATACAAAATCGTACAGCACATTAAAATGATTAAACATATAGCTTTTGGTGTTAGTGAAGAAAAACGATTATGTTTCTTGTGTCTGTTCTTTTAGTATTATGCTATTGATTGATACGAAAAAAACTGAAATTTTTCAAATATTTGAGTTTGAGTTTTGAGTCCCGCTTATGGGGATGCGCGATTGATATGTGCATTCTTGTACATAATACTTAGACTTAAAATAAAAATAGATGACAAGTGAAGAAGAATTATTGAGTAATTTAGAGACTACTGCTATGGATTGTCAGTGATTAAGAAATAGTCTTCTTGTTTAGATTCATCGAAATTCATTCAATTGTTAGATTTGATGATAATAGTCCAACAACAAAAACGAACTATCCTTGAAATGATTAGCAATGAATGTGCTACCTTGTGTGTCAAAATTAAAAACTGATGATAAATACAACCTACTGCGAGAAAGTCAACCATCGACAACAATGTAGAGTCCATGTGAAAACAATATTAGATTTTTCAAAATTCCTATAGAAACCGCTAACAGGGAATCATTTGAAGTGAAATATTTAAACGAAGATAATTCGATCGTGCTCATCATAAATTATATTTCAAACATCTTTTACCGATTTTTCTATTCTATGTAAAATTCTCTTTTTAATAATTGAATTCATCAATCACAAAAACAAACTGCATGATAACATCAAATTTCAAATTAATTAGGATCTGAGTCAATGTAAATATGAATCTTAAATACGTTGAAACTAAAACGGAGAAGCTATTGTGAAATTACTTTTTGAATCGTAAAGCCTATTTGGCAACGATAAAAATATTTTATACAAACAACAAAGATGCTATGAAACAAAACTCTTTTAAATCTCTAGCATCAACATTTATTTTTAAAATAAATCTGTGTGTGTGTTAATTTCCTGAAATGATGTTAAGTGTTATACAATCAAGAAAAGACAACGTTCAGTAATTATCAACAATATTTACTATTGAGTACCAGTTGAGGGTGTGAATGTGGTGGTTATGAGTGTGGATGTCTTCTTCCTGGCACACCAACTTGCAACCCACAAATAATCAAAGTCAGACAGAAAGTGAAGTAGTCATTGAGAAATTCATTACTCATAAGCAATCAATTAAAAACGATTGGTTGATTCTCTGGTTCTCATTGAGATCCATTATTTATCATCAACAGTATCAGTTAAAGACAGTGAATGTAACACTCAAGTTTTGTAACTATTTTTACTTTTATAATCTCATCAGTCGAAAAATTGCATTCATCACAAACGGCTTTTTTTTCGATACTGTCTTTATGTGTGAAAACGACATTTCGTATGGAATAGAAACAAACGAACGCTATTGTTTCAATCATCAGCGAATCTTGACAAGAAATGAAAAATTGTTTTTTCTTATTCAATCAAATACTTCGTAACGTAACACGTAACAATTATTCGATTAGACTGTCGATCAATCAAGAAAATTAAATTTTTCTTTATTTTAATCAGTTCTTTTGTAAACTTAATTCAATGAATAATATCATGTTGTTATTAAATACTACTGGTAATCAAAGTTAAATAAAACATGATTTCTTCTTTGGACTGTCTGTAATGTTAGTCAAACTTAATGTCTTCAAGTTATAGTTAATTTGGTTTTCTTTAGCATTGAAAGTAATGGAATTCATTGGCAGCTTATGATTCGAGAAGAAAATAGCATCTAAAGTCGTACGGGTGTGAGTATTGAAGCAGTTATCAACTATGAAATCGATTTGTATCTTCTTAGAGCTGAGTTATAATACTGGCAACCGATTAGATATAATATATGATAGATACGAATTACATTCACAAACTCAATATTGAGCCTGAGCCGTTGCAAACATTTCAATTCTGTACAGTATTTCTATGCGAAATTATAGAAAATGATCCGGAGGATTTGTTCTTTTTTTGATAGTTTGGCAAAAATTAAAAATCATATAAAAAATTAAGTCATGTATAAATAGGTCGAAATTTACATTGAATTAAACATGCTGAGTTTCCAATCGACTTAACTTAAACTTCATTCTTCAGTTTAAGTATAGTCACTATTAGAGAAAAGCATAAAGTTGTACGAATATTTTATAGTTTCGAAAAACTTCTTCACTTTTAAAAATAAATAGTCAGAAACTTGAACGTGTCCACTATTTCATAATGAAGAGATAATATTCAACTCTGATCTTTAATTCATCGTGAATTAGCTCTTAAAAAAAATAGAAGAATAAATATTTAATCTGAATAAAGAAGAAATAGTTCAGTTAAGCATGTTTCACTTTGCTGCATCCGTCTATAAAGATCGAAAAAATTAAAAAAGGGTCAACATTACTCGTTATTCTTAGACCTCAATTATTAGTCGACGAGAATGTGCACTTCATTAACCCCCACTTGTTACATCTTCCTTTTTTGTTGAATGAATCTTCATCATTATCATATCTTATAATATGTAATTAACAAGAGTCAAGGTAGACGACATCTAAATTGATCAGAACCCTATAAGATTTATTAACATCTCAATGTGTAAAACAGCAAGAGACAATAAAATCATTTACCATGATCTCAAGTAGAAATAAGAGGTTATTTTGCCTTGTAGTGAAGGTTTTCTCTTTCATTGCAAATAAACATCATTATTCAATGCTATAAAACTTTTACATGCTTTCCATCGGATGCATTTACTTGCTCTAACACTGGTATACCATAAGTTTATAGAAGGCTGTCTCATATTGACATTAGGATAACAGCACGCTTGGATCGGGTAATTGTGCTTAGCTATTTCAAATACTCTTCTTTCTTTACTGTTTTTATAGTTCTGCCCTTTATTGATAACAGTTATTAAGTTTTCTTGATGAAGTTTACAGTCTGCTGTTTCGTTCTAGTCAAAAAAAGCGCAGAGCCAAGAATACTAAAGACTCTGTTGATCTTGGTTATTCGTAATCTAACAATTCTATGAATTATACTGTGACATACCTGACAAATTGATAGAGCCATTTTTCGTAAGGAATTTTTCTTGTATCCATGTGTATATCTGAAGTTTTACTTACAGAATGATATCTATTAATTTCTTATAGAGGATAAGAACTCTGTATTAAATTCATCACACATGTATTGCCGCGCTGCTGCCGGTGGAGCGCATATTTTGTCGAATAGTCAACCAGCGGTAAATATTGTCGGTTTCTTAGTTTTAAGAAAATTATTTTTAACTTTACTTTCGATGGTATCACGTTATCACATTGAATCCTCCACATGCGAGATATTTTTCTTAATAAAATTAACATTTTCCATGATTTCTTTCTGAAAACTATGATTATGAACAATACAGACGACAACAGTACAATATCAAAAACGGATCGATAACAATGGATAAAGTTATGAACATTCGGCAAAGTGACGATCACTAAACGAAAATCATTAAGGGAAAAATTATGGTGACTTCAAAGTTTACCGTGGAAGTGCATTATTAACTCATTACGAGGAAATTTTTCATATGAATCTATTGTTAACCACAGCTTCAATAAATCGCGAAGGTCAGTTTGTCTATTTATTCTTCTTTCAAAAACTGCCCAAGATCACAATAAAAAACTACGATGGCGAGAACAAATATGAATATGGTTAGAATCACTGTTTATATAAGCCAGGTATCAATTCGTCCAAGTTTGCATTTGAATGAAGAGGCAACTGCCAACTGTAATTTGTGAAATGCATATAAAATATTCGAACTCTAATCTTAATTTTCAGTAGGACTACATGCAGTTTTTACTTAAGCACACTTATAGTTCATATTGTTTTATAAGAACACGAATAGAATTTATTTAAGTTGAACTGAGCTCTAATTCATACTTCAAGATATGTTTATGCATAGAACAGGCTTCGAGTGATCGGATTGGGCTGACTCGAAGTATCGATGACCACACGCATAGACTGAAATGGATCGACTGTAAACGACAAAACAAAAAGAAAATTTTCAAAAACATTCAAAGTCGACCCACCGAATTCTTTTTAGAAAAACTAAATGTTACTTTTTCATTGGTTAAATCGTTGTTGAAATCAACAGGTAGTTTATGAAGTCAAACAGAAAAATATTTTCGTCAACTATTAAAGTATTTTATATCCTCACTTGAAGTGTCTTTGACGAGTTGCTCAAAGTTGAACATCAATCTTATTATCATTATCTGTAAGCCTCACATCTTTAATTATTTTTTCTAGTCGTAATTCTTTTTCTGATCAATGATCAACTTGAGGGTGTGGGCTCATTCTATTTTTACTTAAAGCTATCACCGCTGCAGCTGTTACTGTTGGATTCCTGGTGAGCTCGTGAGTGTTGACGTAGATATCCTTGACACTGAAATGCATACCTTCACCATTGCTGATCGAAAGACGATTGGGATTAATGAAAAAAGGGATGACGGTTCTTCATAGTATTGGCAATTCATTCAAGGACCATTTCTTATTGAAAAATCAACTGCGATACTTTCCATAATCAATCTAGCTGAGATTTTTCTACTGTTCTGATAAAAAGAAATAAAACTTCACAATTCTACTAAAACGAGAACATCGAAAGCCATAAATGCGCATTCATATTTCTATGGATTTTTCTTTTTCTAAATGTGTGTCAAGGATTTTAGTAGACGTCATTAGAATTCACGAGATCTCAGAGACTCCAAAGCTTGTAGAACTTAGCAGAACTTTCCAAAGCAATATTCAGTTTTATCGTCCTTGAGTTATTCCCTATATGCAATCGAGTAGAATTTTATTAATGAAAGATAATTAGAGTTAATGATTATATAACCAATATCTCCATTAATAGAGCAACTCAGCATACTTTTTGACAAAAGTTATGATTCGATGAGTCACGCATGAGGCAGTTATTTTTTCTTGATCTAAGCCAGGGTTTAGTCCACTTTCCTGGACATTTTTTTCGCCGTCAACGATTTTTGCCGATTCCAACTTCACCGAAAGAATTTTTCTTTGTTTCCATTTCAGAAAGAAAGAAAAATTCTTTCGGTGAAATCGGAATCGGCGAAAAGCGTCGTCGACGAAAAAATAGTCGGCGAAAATGGAATATACCCTATGTCAGTCCGTCTAGGCATCTAATGTATAACTATCAAGGGGAGAAAAGCGTGACTCCTTGACTCCAAAAACATTTTTGAGTCAGCCTGAAGTCAACCTGGAGTCGGGTTGGAGTCAATGTAGAGTCAAGGTGGGGCCAAGTTGGTGCATGCACTCGAGCAATCACGCTTTTCCCCCCTTGATAAATATGAATTATATGCCTAATTAAGTATAAGTATTAGTAATTGTTCTGCTAGGGTCGATTATATGCTGAGATATATTTTTGAAATCTCTATTTATATTTTTATTCCACAATGAGGAAGCCATTCATGACCGTCGCGCTCTCTCTTTTCTTCCGTTTAAACTTCGCATTTTCTAAACTCTTTTTCTTTCGTAATTGCTATTATCCATAGAGGTCTACAACCTAGGAATCTCACTCGAGTCAAACCTTTTTTTCATGCTCTTGAATTACATGAGTATCTTGTCCCAGAAAGTCATGTGATATGGACACATCCTTAGGCAAGACTTGATGCCATTTTTAAAGTTCAAGTGCTTGAACTACTTGTTCTGTCGCTGAACGTTCTTAGCCACGCTCTTGAGCTCTTGTTCAAGCGTTTATGTTTCTTTGTTCAAGCATGTTTTATTCGCTTGAATGCTAAAGTTTTTTTGAATATTTTTCATTCATTCAGTGTAAATGTCATTAGTCGTCAACTTTTTAACATGCAGAATGCATAGCGAAACACAAATGAAAAAATGAATAGTGTGACTGGTTCTATGTGAACGACTCTGACAAAGTATTGACCACAAATGAATTTAAGAGAAAGAATATGTTCGGTATATTGAATAATGCACAATGGGTGCTTGTTCAGAAAAAAACAAATGTAAAGATACGTAATGATTGAATAGCCGGTACTGGTCTCTGAAAGATTTTAGTAGCTCGTGAAAAATTTGGTAGTTTTTTCTCATAAGTACTTTTCGTTTTTTTCTTTACTTTTATATTCAGAATCATTAAACTTATAATAAAATTTTTACAATTTAAATAAACAAGACTATAGCAGGCAACCCAAAAAGAGAATGTATATGAAAAATAGATTTAGATATCCTCAACGACAAGGGACATTGTTTATTATTGTGTAGAAGTCTTTATTATTGTATTCTAGCTGATCGCTTCTACTATATTCATTCTTATACTTTGCATGAGTTCAGTGCATGAGTTGCTTTGGATTTTCACACAACTCATGCAAGTATTCAAGTTCTTGTCAATGGAAAGAAATTCATGTGGTATGGACACATCTTGAGGTCTGTTCTTGGCCAGTGCAGGGATAAAAGTTCGACTAGCGCATACTTATTAATCCTTCAATTATTGCGAATATCTTGATCTCCAAAATGCTCCCTTTTTGTTTTTATCCTCTTTCTCTTAACAGATGGAAGCTTTTCGTTCTGTTTTCTCAAGATTAATAAACGAGTTGATAAGAAACTGTTTCTTCGAAAGCTATCATGAATTGGTATATGTGCGAAATTCTTATGCGCTTTCCATTTCTTTATCATTTATATTTTGACTCATGACGTATTCAACTATTTATACATATAACTTCAGCTGTCTTCTTTCTGCTTTCACCATATACGCAATTGTTTCATTATCAACTCACAATCCTTGGTGTAGCATCTTATCGTTTATTTATCATCTCTAACTGTGGATTTTGCTCCTTCAAAACAAGGTTGTCTTCTCTATTAATCAGACAGTAGACAAATAGACTATAGGGAACAATAGCACACACTTTACTAAAAAATAGATTCTCTACCGAATCTGTGCCCAAGGGTGGAATCTGTTGGATTGTTTCCAAACCTGTCGAACTTAAATGGATTCCATAATATCTTACAGAAACAAAAAACGATTGGGGACATTCCTACGGAATTGAAGACGTTCTTCCGTTGCGTGCATGTTCTGCAAGAACACCAATGCTTTGGTGTGCAGCAAGTTGTAAATGAATGAGAACCTAATCCTAGAGCCTTCTGTTTATTTCTTCGCGTCATCTCAGGTATTAGTATTAGTATGAATATAAGTAAACACCATCTCTCTTTACAAAAGGATTCGTACTTTCACGTGTAGTTTCAGGTAAATATTCAATTTCCATACACACATCTTATCAGAGTGGGAAATCGAATTGTAAAATCGTATCTACTTCTTCTGAGAGTAGGCTTACAAACATACAATTGACATAGATATGGGGTGGAAGTTTTGAAAACCCTCTGGAACAATCTTGAATATAGATTTCAAAGGAAAAGCGAGTAAAAGGATAACGAAGAAAGGAACAGACACTGTAACTATTTTAGCATTTGTAGAATTAAATTCTTTATTGAGATATTTATATCTCTTGACCTAACGAAATTGATCTTAGAATGTGAGTTTGCGTGCAGGGCTTAAGAGTAAGTCGACAATTACAGAAAAGTTACACCTATCCTCACGTGTTCCAGTTCTTCCCACACTTACGACCTTAAAATAATTCAAGACTTTTAACTTGAACAATAAGAGTACTAGGGTTTCATCCTATGTGATTCTCGTATGATTAGTCTTTTTCAGATGAACATCCAATTTGAGAATTTAATATTCAATAATTGTGAGTGGAAACTTTGTAAAATACTTGCCATGCTCTTAGGCTCATCAAATATGTGCACATCTCGATCTAAATGAGGTATTGACAGTAATTTAAAATTACGTTCAAAGTGATCATCGTCCACTTAATATCATATTAACGGACCAACCCTAAATCTCAATCTGACTAAATCATTACGCTAGCAACCAGAGAACTATTGGATTATATCCAATGTCTTGTGCCACTGATTTGAATATGTGAAACAAAACCACAACCCATTTGTAGGATTTTGCTTAGCTGATCTTTCGTCGAATTCGTATTCGATCGTCTCTGTTCATGAAAGAATCAAGTCATCTGTATGTAAAAAGCCGCAGTTAATTGTGTGATGACAAAAATACCTTGAAAAATCATTATGTAAACAATATATTCTATGAGAAGAAAAAGAGTGGTGATGTCGAGAGTGTGTGAAAAAAGAACAATTCAGCAAAGGCACCATCCTTTTAAAATTTTTTTCTTTACTTTGTGTCCATGATTATTTTGGCAGAAAGAAAATCGATTTGCAACCTTCAAACATGAGAAGAGCGAAGTAAATGAGAAATGTGGGTTTCTTTCACTGTTCTCATTTCACTATTTATAAGCTACCATAAACCTATTCGACATTTTGCGCAGCGATAAACCTAACAAGCAGTGATGAATTTACGTTTTTTCATCATTAAATGATCGACATACGCTTAACTTTCGCTATTTGGACTACGGAAGATGAATGGAACATAGATCTGCTAGTCTTATATTTTAACCTAGTAGCTGAACACTTTTGTTCTTTTTTTGAAAAAGACAATTGGATTCTAGTAGTGTATTGATAGTTCTCTAAATTCTTAGAACCATTTTTTAGCACTTTTTTTGTTGTTTAACATCATTGACGTGCAGCTATCAAGATTCAAGTAAGTTCAGTAGAGTGTACATTTACTTATATCGATGTATTTATGATAAGAGAAATCCAATATCCACATTCATACCCTTGTTCATCCAACTCCCCCGCCCTAGAATAAAAGGCCACCACATATCAGAAGACCACCCTCATCACAAGGTCACCCCCAAGAAAAAGTTCGCAAGACGTAATAGAAGGTCATGGAATCTCCAGAAGCTTTTTTCCCGAAAACCAGTGCATTTTCAGGTTTTAGCACTAAAAAACCTGGTTTTTCACTAGAAAATCTGCTTTTTTTTGTAAAAACACTCAAGGTTTTAAAAAAATGACATTTTTCCTAGTAAAAAACTGGTTTTCCAGTATTTGACTACTAAAATTTTCTGTTTCAATGGGAGAGAAATTTCAAAACCCCGTAAGTTTCTCGTAAAATCCTAGCAAAAACATAACCCACAATAGAAGGCTACCATCGGAGGAGCGATATAAATTTTCATAATAGAAGCCCATGGCCTTTTATTTTGGGGAGTGGTTTACTGTAGGTCCGACAACAAAGCAAAAAAACTAATTTGCTTTATCGAAAACGTTCAGCATACTAATTATTATCTGCAATATAAACAGACCAATCACATATCCAGGATATCGAAGGAGCTGGAGAAATGCTGAAAGAAACTGGATATCCGATCTAAAATAAAAGACATAGTGAACAAACCACACTAGCCACGAAGTAGACCGACTATCAATGGCTGTTACTGGGATACCGAATCTCCAAGCTTCTCCCATTGATACATATTTTGAGGATTGTTTACTCCTGGGGAGTTTCGGGGGATGCGTCCCCTTCTTGACATGCCAGATCTCTATAAGAGACTTGGAATCTCCTCGCACTTCTTTACGTGAGATACTGCATGTCACATTGTCAGGTTCCTCGAGCTTCTCCCGTTGACAAATATTTTCAAGATTCTATACCCCGGGAACCAAGGGAGATTCCGCATCTCGATCGTGAGATGCCAGATATCTTGAAGAGACGCGGAATCTCGAAGCACTTCTCTACGGGAGATGCCGAATCTCACGTTGTCAACTTCCTCCGACGTCTCTTGTTGAAAAATATTTTCAAAATTAATTACCACGTGGACTAATGGAGATGGCGTATCCCATATGGTAAACTTCCTCCTGCTTCTCCGGTTGAAAAATATCTTCAAGATTACTTAACCGTATGCTGCTTGTTGATTTAAAATTCCACGTTGAGAGAGCTAATAGTTCTACGAGAGCCCATCACTTCCTTTGTTTGTGTATGTTTGCTTTAGCTTTGAAAGCCATCCTTGTCGTGCGTAGGTCACACTGAAGCCGGGATACGAATTATCCTGTTGTTCTATGATAAACCAATTTCCAGTCATCACTAGCTAAATCCTTAACTGGACTGAAGAAATCTATATTCCACTTTCTCATCTGGAAGGATCAGGAACACCCTTTGCGAATGAAAGGTGGTTATACAGGGCTATACACCCCTTGAATCTACCATGGTGAGGGTGCCACGAAAGGCGGAGGCACTCATCTCCACACAGCGTGTATCTGACCTGTAGCAGGTGCAGTCGACACGGGGATCGAATGATCTATCCGTATCCAACCCTCAGATACCTTCAATTCAAATTTTTAAACCTGCATCTCTCAAAGATGAACTGTGTAAGCTAATGAATCTATAAACAATTTTTCGCAGAAATAATATCGGAAAAGGTAGCAATGTGAGAGGTGGCATCTCAAGTCGAGAAGTGCTTGGAGATTCCGTGTCTCTTAAAGAGTTCCGGCAACCCACGAGGGAGAAGCATCTCCCGGAAGTCTCCGTGGGTAAATAACCTTGAAAATATTCGTCAACTGGAGAATCTGAGAAAAGTTGACAACATGAGCTGTGGCATAAACCTGGAGAAGTGTCTGTAAGATTGCTGTCATTTTGAGAGAGCTCAGTGTAGCATGTGTATTCTGTATCTCTATGAAGCTGACATCTCCAGCTTCTCCAGCTTCCGCGATTTGCTGGATTTATGACCCGGTTCAATATTAATTAACTAAGACAAACATTTCGATAAGCGGAAGTCACAACATATCATTTTATAGTCAATATCAAATGTGCTTTCTTTATTTGCTTTCGAGATTCGAATTCATTCGCTATAATTTTCTTCAATCAATTACATGGCATCAAATTTCGCAACATTAGTTGAAAATGTTATTACATGTCCAATATGTGAGCGACATTTTGATCAACCACGTATGCTTCCATGTTCGCATACGTTTTGCTTTACGTGCCTTCAAAAAATGATCGTGGAGAACAATGGCTCGTTGGAATGTCCTGAGAGGGATGGAACCAAAGTTGAAGGCAATGCTATCGAGACACTGCCTCTTAATGAAGCGGTGTGTGAACTTCTTCAACTGATTGGTGAGTGAAATAATCTGACCCAAATCATAATTACATACTTTAAAATAATTAGCAAAACGTCATTGTTGATTTGGTTTGCTTAAATTTTTATTCACATAAAATTCTTTGTATGTCAAGCGTTTTCGACAGTTTCACAGAGGACACGATACCATGCATGTCATATCTGTGAAAATACACTTCTCTCCGTCTTGTCAGTAGGGAGCTGCGAGTCCCATTTTCTCTGGATCCACTGCCAATAGAGATTAAAAAGCCTTTGAATCGGGCTTCGATCCGAACCCAATCGGATTGAGACATTGTAGTTTTTCCAAGAATATTTGACACTTTCTGCAGCAGAGCTGCCAACAGGCCAGGCCGGCCTGCAGGCGCCTGGTCGCCTGCCATGCTGGACTGCAGGCCAGGCTGAGTTTTGAGATTTTAGCCTGGCCTGTATCAGGCCAGACCGATGGTGACCAGGCCACCAAGCCAGACCGGTCTGAACTGTTCAGCTTGCTCAAAATTGACTTAGAATGATTTGATCTGCTCCATTTCATACTAAATGTCGCTATAATCCAACTTACACGATTAAGAAAACAGAAACCAAATCATAATCGAACTGGATTTACTCCAAAGATTCTCGCGAAAGGTACAATGAAAAAGACTAAAACAAAAACGAAGACAACGTATTCATTGAATTTTCACCTTTTACTGGCGAAAAGACGATGAATTAAGTAAAAACTGGCAGTCAGTTCAATTGATTTTGTTTAGATTTGTTTTAAATATGGAAAATGACGTTACTTATTGAAGTTGTCTAATAGTGACTGTTTCTTTTGTGACGTGTTAGTGGTGTTAATTCACAGAGTTTTTTCTATTTTCTAATATATAGGACACATTTTTAAAATTATTGTTAGTAAGGGATTGCTTTCCCTTTGCAGCAAACTTTATGAGTGGCTCATCAAAAATGTTTGAAACTTTCCGAGTAGATAGATCTGGATCAATAGATTACACGTTTTCATAAAATCACGCTTCCAAAATAGAGTAATGCACGGGTACGAAAAGTTGTACCCGTACCCGCCCTCTACTNGCTGTATGTTCGATAGAGCTGAAAATTTTTTACAGACACTAGAAGCACTTTAGGGTGCCTATTGCTTTGAATTGTTTCTCTCTCATCCCTTTTGAATGAAAACGTTGTTTGAATAGTGCTTTCTTCGTAAGACCTGTCAAAGTTCAACGCAAGAATATTTTTTTAAATAAAAACAAAATTGGTACTAGTAACACGATTTGGTACTTGTAGAAAAAATTTCAGCAAGATCAAATATATCATGCCTGAGAAACGGGGTAATTTTGTCAATTTTTAGTTAAAAACCAGGTTCGAGAAAAACACGAAAGAAAGAAAAACGTCCTATACCTCTACGGTAGGCGATTTATATTTTCGATTTTTTTACTGTAAGGTAATAATTAGATTCTCAAAACATCATCAATCGATAGAGTACAATTCGAAGCACATTTAAAGCAGAAGAAAACAAGAAACGAAAACTTTGAAAATTTCGGCTCAGGAAAGGGAATTCCCTTAAAAACAGAATTAAACAGCCACATTAATTTTGAAATTGATGACTAAGTACTGAACGGAATGAATTTGTGTTACAAAAAGAAGCATCGGTTTTTTTTGGTTTCGTGTATGCCTAGCCTGCAGGCCAGGCATCAGGCCAGGCTCCAGGCAGGTCAGGCTAAATCGTAGCAGGCCAGGCATCAGGCCAGGCAGGACCGGGAAAAAGTGGCCTGTTGGCAGCTCTGTTCTGCAGATGTGAAAATATACTGGAGCAAAATTTTAGTTTCTTATTTTTGACTTAGAAAATTCAGTATTTAGTTCTTTTTTGCCATTCAGTTTCTTGTTTAGCGAGACACAGAAAACCATGTTCCTATCAGCACCCAATTGTTACAGCTCAAAAAAGCTTTGCTAATCATAGAAAAAACTCTTCACTCACTTCTCAAGTGATAAGAAAGGGGTATAATAGCTAAAATTTGATTTGATTACACTGACTATTTTCTGTGACAATAATTATATATGTGAGAGTTGAACAAAAAGCTCGGAAATTTTTTCGAAAGTTTAAAAGAATAGTATGACCATCTTGAAGGAAAATCATCTAACTTTTAAGAGCGATAATTCCTATCAACTTAATTCATTCATATTTTCTCGACAACCATTAATACAATTGCTTTCTGTAGATCATCCTGATTTAAGTGCACCACGATGTGGTAGATGTGAATCGTATGAAGCTGAATTTTGGTGTGATAGCAATTGTAAACTTTGCTTTTGCTTCAAATGTTGGGAGGCTCTACATGGAGTAGGTCAATTTCGAAATCATGTCAAAATTCCTGTCGCTGAACGGCCAATCCTCTTACGCAGATGTCAGGAGCATGATGATGATAACAAGCTTAAATATTGGTGTGAAGGATGCAAAGAAGAGATTTGCGATAATTGCCAGAAATTCAAGCACAAGGATCACTCGTTTATTTTAGTGGCTGGTCGATTAAAAGTTTTAGAGGACGAGGTTAGTATAAATTAATGTGAAATTATTTTATTTGATTAGTTTTCAAATATTCTACTTTGCAATTCATAAATATTTTCAGTGCAAATATGGTTTACAAGGGGTTCAGTCGTGCTTGACCTACCGATCGAATCGAGCAGACAAAGTGATAGAAGAGATTGCAACTGAAAGTCAATCCAATCAAAAACAAGTATCGGACACCATGGAATCACTTCGTCAAGTCATCACTGCTCATGAACAAGTTTTGTTGGAAAAAATTCGAGAAGTTGAACAAGAACAAAAGGGACCGATTGAGAAATACAAGCGAGAAGTTCAAGGTGAACAGCAGAACTTGATTCAAAAAGTATTAAAATTCGTCAATGTAACACAGGACAAACATTCAATGAAACTATTGGAAGAAAAGAAAATATTTGAGGATTATTTGAAAGAAACCGATGAGAAGTTATTAGAATTGAAGCCGTTAAGAAGGACAGCAAATCACATACCCGGTCTTGATAAAGTAAAGGAAATGGAAGCTGACATTCGGAACCTCAAATTGGAGAAAGTACCTAAATACCAAAACCAACGACTTCAGGACCTGATTCGCAACAACTCGAACACGTCAACTCTTAGTTTGAATTCATCGGAATGGACTGATCAAGATATGGAAATCGTGGCTGCTGAACTGGAAATCAACAGGGTGAGAAGGAATTTCTATTGAGACTTAACAGAGATTAGTATACATGTTTTTCTGAATGTTCTGCTTCTTTCTCTTTTCATAAAAGAGTTTTATATAATACATTATATGGGACTTCCAGCAAGAAATTGAAACTAAGTAGGATAGGTGTATTTTAAAACTCCAAGAAATACCATATCTAGGAAGCAATTTTACTCATGACAAACTCTTTTTTGGATTAAACTATCAGCGTCCGGAATCGACCTTGTATGAAAATTTCACTATGTAGTCTGTCTGTGCTCGAAATGATACATTTTCTTGGATACAAATATTTAATAACAGCTGAAATTAAGTTGTAGCTTGGTTCGTGGCATCAGAGCGTAGACTCACTTCAGGCTCTGCTCATGTGTCTAATATAAACTATTGATGAATCATCACAGATAATGCATCGGTCGTACAAATGTCTATCATTTATGTCCTATCCTATAAGAAAACTGCACAGGCTATTTTTCATTATTATTAGTCATTGAATTTCTTTTTCAATGTAGACACTCACCAAACTACAATTGTATTCGAATAAAATTCGTGATATTGGGGCACAACATCTTGCTGATGCGTTAAGGATAAATAAAGTAAGATACTAATTTTACCATTAATTCTTTGAACAACATTTTTCGCTGCATGAGAAAAGTCAAATAAAACAGTTGATAAACGACAATCAAAATAGACATCTTATCAGAGACTTAGCATTCTCAAGTGAAAACTTCATTTGAGAGGAATAAATAATTAGACTGTGGCTCATATCATTAAAATGGCACAGAGTTCACATCCTATGAAGTTCAATATAAGCTAGTTTTAACTTAGTTGAG
Organism: Rotaria macrura; assembly: GCA_900239685.1. NCBI lineage: Eukaryota > Metazoa > Rotifera > Eurotatoria > Philodinida > Philodinidae > Rotaria > Rotaria macrura. Next base: position 24,879 of record OENT01001350.1, on the reverse strand, counting down.
TTTTATATGCCATATTTTCGCATGTGGGTAAAGTCAAGTGATCGTAAAAATCAAATTCAATATTTTTTTCTCTCCTATTGTCGTTATCAAATGAGAATGAAGCTTTGAGTAGATATGATCTACTATATCTTGAAAGAACTACGTAGTTTGCTAATTTCTGAGAGATTGTTTTATTCATTCTATTATAACGAGTTGAAATCGTAAAAAACGTTTTGGACTATACGTTTGATTTGAATCACGTATTTATTCAGTGGATGATTCGAAACAATCAACATTTATCATTTTCTAATACACATTAAGACTTCGATAAACGAAACAAATAGATTCAATCGCTATAAAAGATATTCTAAAATGCAGCTCCCCTATTTTCCAACGACGAACTACTGAAACTATTGAATTTCCTTCGAACTGTGCATTTTCATATAAACAACACTTGTGTTTTCATTATATCCAGTTTCTATGATCATGTTTATTTTTCATAATACAGACACTGACCAATGTGGAACTGTATAAAAATGAGATAGGTGATGATGGCGTAGAACATTTCGCTGATATATTACGAACCAACAAAGTAAGTTATTTTATTCATCTCATATTACTAGCATTATCGTGTCACATCAAATATTTGACTGATAAAAATCAATTTTAAGACTACTATGGAAGAATATTTCTGCAACTGAGGGTATGGTAAATTGTTTTTAACTTGACATTTATATCCTTTATCGAATGAGTCATTTTAAAAGATCAAAAATTCAATTTGACTTATTTTGGCATCAGATCGAGCGGTTCAGTTCAGATCCAGTGATCATTGAAGATAAACATCGTAGTTTTCAATCGTATGTTTTAAGGCGATTTAATTGATACGATTGAAATTCAGACGAAGCAATGTACAAATTTCAATAACTATCACATAGCTTTTCAGTATGATTTCATGCAGTGTAGTTCACATGTAATGATGCATTGATATGAATTACTTGTCTAGAAATATTTTAAGCCCTGTTGAAATGACGAATGACTCGTCATTAGGCATAATATTTGGAATTGTTATCATCTATTATTGCATTTAAAAGTTATATTTATACGACATTCAACTCAAGTAACCGTCAAAAATATGAAAAGTTTTATTTTTGTTGAAATACTGCAACGATTTGAGATGAAAATTTCTCTTCTAAATATGAAAGTTCTGTAGTAACAGAACTTTTAGATTTGCTTCCTTGCAATTTTTCTTCGAATATTAAACAATAGCTTAGATGAATAAAGGAAATCTTCTTTGAGAGTTCAATTTTATTCAACAACTAAAACAAAAAATAAATATCAGAGAAAACAGTTTCGCGGAGAAGTAACACGTAGGGTAGGTATTCATGAATGTGTTTGTTCACGCCACAACTTGACGACCTGAAGTACTTATTACTGTATATATAGGTTGAGCTCATCGGAAATCCTCACATAGTCTATCTGTCATATTCATATACTCAATGTCTTTCTACAAAAGCTTATTTCGACAACATTTCCTAAACTATATGAGGTCATCTGCTCCATTCCAAGTACCAAAATATACATAAAGATTGATAATTTTTCATTCTTTACAAAATTGGTATGATTTCAACTGCACAACTGTTTAAAAAACTTGACAATATATGTTTACAAAACTCTAATCAAAATTTTATCAAGATCGTTGTCAATTAATTTTTCAATCTGATTGCATCAATCTACTGAGTGTGTCAAGAGATGGCAATAGTTAATATGCTCGGGCAACGTTTAATAAAATATTACAACTCAACCTTTGTTCGTTTCACTGTATATTTGATTCATGGAATGGAATCTTTCTTTTGATTCGATTATTTCTTCTATGTTTATAACCGTTGCTTAAGATAATTTTGTTTGACTCACCTACATAGACACTCAAAGATCTTCAATTACATGTCAATCATATCGGAGATAGAGGAGCACAATATATAGCTGATGCAGTAATACTCAATAAAGTATGTCATATTTCTCGCTCATTTCTTTTTAATAGATTTTCTCTCATACATGAATATTTGTATAAAATGATTGATCATCCATATTGCAGATTGAGCATGTAGATAAACAGATCTGAAAATTTTGACTGTAAAACATGATTAGACACGAATGTTCAGCTATCTAGGGTAGACATTTGACTTTGTCCACAGACACATTAGAAATGCATCAAAATTATCCATGTTTTCACTGTCGTAGACAATAATTAACATAATCTCGTTATCACATTCTAGTTTGAGCATCGTATGATTTGTTATATCTAATGCTTCTCGTACAGTCATTGCCGTATAAATGAACCAACTTGTATGTAACAGATCATTAAAAAAAATTATTTCTTGACAACATGCGATACGTCTTTATTTCTATGCGAATCGTAAAAAAGTGCTCTGATTCTTGAAAGCATGAAGATTGAAAGGGGTACAGCGACAACACAGATATCTCTATAGATTCCGAGAAAAAATTTACTTGCAAAGAGTTGTTATCTGTGAAATGCAGTTTTTATACGGAATCCAAGAAAAACAGTGTCGATTCAAATTCGATGATTTTTCTCCTGTTATCCTTTTTTCACCAATTACTCGAATGATTGAGCAATCAGATACGTCATCAAATCCTATAATGCAATCAATAGGAAAGCTTCAATAATGTAGAGAAAATTCATAATTATTTTTACTTTTTCATATAGGCCATTGTCTCTCTCGATCTTCGCAACAATCAAATCGGAGAAAATGGTGACAAATTACTTACAGAAGCAATTAAAACAAACAACGTAAGTTCATAAATATACTCAAATCATAGAGGGTGTTAAAGTATCTTTCAGATAAAAGTGTTAAGAAAACTAATTTTATAATGAAAAACCTTCGAATATCTAGTTTCTGATAAGTTTTCTTTCAAATTCAATAGAGGATACTTCGAGATCATATTCGTATAAGTGTGAATGAGATAGCAACATTCATCATTCAGAAATTCGAAATTCAACACCACTTGAAATAATATTCATTGGTAGGAATACAAAGACGGATGTATACAACTCGGACGTGGGGACTTCTGGTATTGTATTCCTATGGATGTCCTTAAATTTCTGATTTCTGAGTGATGATTGTATCACATCGAGATTGGTCCCAAAAATATAGATCACAGGGTATCAGTGTATTCATCTTTTCTTTTCAAGGTAAAGTATGCCCTTTGAAGTAAACATTTCACCTGCTGGAGAAATCAGAAGAAAAGAATTTCAGGCCATTTAATCCTTTGTTTTCAAGATACCCGATGTGCACAAATAGAACCGATTGTATTTCATGAGTATCACCGCAAATCGAATTTTGTTTTAAAATGATTATCTTAACACCGAAGCACGATTTACTGAACGATATATAAGTACTATATCATAGGTGAAAATTCTCTTTTCTTGTCTCGGTATAAAACCGAGTGTTTTTTCCGATATTGTTTAGAGATCATCTGGCTTTTCGAAAGTGATGCGATAAAACTGCAACCTATGCTTAGGAATAGATAAAATCTAAAAAGAGTTTCTATTTATTTTTCGTACTTGAACTATTTCATTCAGAAATATTTTATTTTTCAATGAATACTGTATTAGACTATTTGATCAAAGTAAACTTGGTAATATTCAAGCGAGAGAGTTTGTTAAATTTTCAGCATTACTATCGTTGTATTTTTACGTAGAGGAACATGGGATTTTTTTGAAGAGAATAGATTTCATTCGATTAACAATGAGTCTTGTTAAAGTTCAATTCTCGTTTATACAGTCGAAACATCATGATCATAGTATGTTTTCCAATGAAAATTGTTTCAGTATTTCAGCAACGAGATTTTTTCAATATGTATTCGATGTTGTTAAACAGTTGGGAAAGTATTTTGAGTATATTATCTGGGGTAAAATTTCAGTATAATAGATCAAATATAATTATGAAAATGGTTTTTTTCGGACCATCGTTGACCAAAAATTGTTCATTTCGACAAAATAAATAATATTTCATCGACTTCCATCCTGAAACAAATATAATATACTATTGATAGAATTGTTGTTTTACATTAGTCCAAATGTGCTAACACTAATTTATGCATTTCTATCGAATATCTTCCTTTTATTTAATATGTCTGTCTATATACAAACAATCATGTGGATGTTGTTTCTACGTCGAAAATGTTCTCCTCGATATTACGGGATTACGTCTTTCCTTCCTTCGCTATATTTGGGAGATTATTTGTAACATTTCTAATAAATCACCTGAGAACTTCTATATTTTTTGTCCCATCCATCTTCTCGGAGAATTGAGCTTTGATTCTCATATAAGTATATCTATATTATACATAAAGGACAGCTCGAAGATTATGTGAGATGAAAAGAAGAACGATGACATGAAATTTTAAAAAGAACTCTTGGTGTTTTACAGGAAATGGGAGGTCAACTGAACAAAATCAAAGTGCAGCCAGGTCCAATTCATGAAAATGAACAACTTCGACAACGAATTGTCGACAATGGGGACAACACAGAACTCGATTTAAACGAGTCGGAATATACCGACGAGGATATGGAAATTGTGGCAGCTGCGTTGGAAAATAATACGGTAAGAAACGATTGCTTCCTTTTATTATTTAGACTCTTTTGATTTCATCCACGAAGCATATTTCTGAGTAAAGCAGCATCATACTAAGACTAGATGTCGACCGTTGCAGACAGATTCGAAATCCTGCACGTGAAATTTTTTGTTAATGTGAATCGATAACCTAACTGTAAACTAATTTTGTTGAGTTAAAAAGGAACTATTCCTCATTCAGAAATTGATGTGACTTTGTAGACTTTGAAATTTTTATGCACATATCTAAGTTTCTTTCTTTGTAATTTTGTTGATGCTGGAAGCCGACAGATTGCTTTGATTAGTACACAATTGAATGATTTTAAACTGTATTCGAACAGTACATGAAGGACATATTCTGTTGACTTCGATGCAGCTAAACATAATAAACTAGAATTTTACTGACGTATCAAGTAACACTGACGCTTTTATTTATTCTCTATGACTTTGAATCGATTTTCGGTGATTTGTTATTCTGTGATGAATCCATTTTAAGTTGATCTAGATTTATAAGTATCAGAGATATGCTTCAACTCCCGAAATTCGTCTGTATGTATTTAAAGTAAAAGATCGTTTAATACTCTTGAAAAAATCTATCGCAGAGTTTGGAGTTCTCTGGATGAAGTAATAAAGGTTTTTCGAAGATTCATCCTGTTGATAGTTTTCAATAGAAGCAGATGCTATTTTGAAGCTAAATCCGTACATGAAGAGTTAAAATTTCGTTGTGTTCTATTTTATCAGATGGTGAACTATTAAAATATATCATAGGAACAGATAAAAATATGATGAATACTAAGTAACATCGAGTATCTCTTAGACTTTCGTAGAAATTGTGGCATTTGAAATGATGTTGGGAACGGAAAAGGAATTTTTTCATAAAATCCACAGCTCATTAAATCTTGAGAGGAATGTATTCATGGCTGTTTTCATTATTGATATTTCATAGATGTATTTGCATGTGCAGTTGTAAAACGAAAATCTGGAGAATGTGTCATCATTTCACCTATTAGAAATACAATAAGATATTTGAGAGCAATCTTATGATCTTTTATGAGACGATAGATATAGCATTGGCTATTGAAACGTGATCATTTAGTATTTTTCACAAAATAGAAAGTAAATAATGTGTAGCTAATGTTCTGTATACAGAGAACATACAGATTTCTATAGGGCTTCGACATTTGTTCGATTCATAACAAAACCTTCAGAGATTTTCATGTGGAATCGACATCATTTACTATCGTATAATCCTGAGTTGTATTACTTGAAAAAAATAGAGAAGAAGTTAGACTGCATAGGTACGTGATTTGAATATTCATTTTTTACTAACTAATTCAGACAGCCACACAGTTGAACTTGTACAATAACCAAATTGGTGATCAGGGCGCCGAATTAATTGCTAGAATGCTGGAAGTGAACAAAGTAAGTTAGTTGTCCATTTAACTTCTGTCGTATCGATTTTCAAAATTAATGAAGTCCAACATTTCCATTTTGATAAGTCGCATTCGAATCTTAGACCACATAAGAATAATTTTTAGCAACTGTGAATGAGGGCTCAAATTGAATTTACGAAAATGAAAGTCATCATCATTAGAATTCTATAATAGAGTCGTTAGGGAAGCGAGTAACAGAAGTTTTACATAGATAGAGTTAATTAATCAAGTTAATTTCCGAATAATTCAGATGAGAGAGAAGTGCAAATATATTGACAATAAGATGAATTCAAGCTGTCTCCATAGCTGTTTTGAACGAATTTCAATTCACAACTATGAAAATCTTCAAGTAGCTGCCATATTAAGATATCGAAATATAAATAAATAATGTTCTTATCGTATTGATGCTTTCGATCATTTCGTCGGAGACATTGTTTCTACATTATTCGACATCGCTGATAAAAAGATGTTAATTAAAACGCCTCAGTGCAATGCACCCACACCCTTCATCTAGATACTATGATTTTGTGAAGATATTCACATCTCCATTTACATAATAGAATCAGATCTGAAACCCTTCGAAAACATGAGATCTTATTTAGAGGATTCAGGGGTAACTCTTCAAGATAATCGATTGAAATTTCCATTAGTATGATCACATTACGAAATTCTCTCCTAATAGCAATTTGATCTAAGCATTAAAAAATTAAGCGGAAATCGCAGGTAGATATCTGATCCAATCGTAATATTTATGCTTGGTAAAAATAACTTCTATCAATTCTTTAAAACTGATATTTTTCCATGATAATAATAAAAGTCGCTTAGAATCTCCATCTACTAGTTAGAAAATTCCAGGCGAAGGACAAATACTATCAAAATCATTCAAAAATTTGATGTAATTATGAACTGGGATGGGATATTCAGAATGATCGAATTCCATTCAACTATCGAGCAATTTATCTCAATCAAATTATTTTCATTCATTCAGATTGTATAAGCAAAAAATAAATAAGATTTTAAAATTGAATTCTACCACATTGATATTTCAAGTTAAGATCGATTCTTTCGTTTCAATCATATAAACTTACTGAGAACTATGAACAGTGGAGATTGCTAATACAGTTGATTTTATTAGATAATTATTTCTGTCGAGACTATCTAAAAGCATACAACACATAGGTAATCGATTCACTAGAATCTAACTTGTGAAAATTGGATAGACTTCAATTGTAATACAATTAGTGCCGTTCTTCACAATAATTTTCGACAACCATATCATATAGACACTCAAAGATATGCAACATTACACTAATAACATTGGAGATGAAAGAGTAAAACATTAGTCTAATACACTTAAAGTCAATGAAGTGAGTGATTTTTACCACTCATTCACTAAGTATAGACCCCTACAACACCACACATAGTTTCCCAAATGATTCAATAGGAATATAAAGTAGAAAAATCTATATGATCATTGAATGGATATTTCCTGACATGATCATGCCATTTCTTCGAAGCGTTTCTATTGCATGAAAATTTCTACAGTTCCTAGCCAATTTCATTCATCTTCAGTTAAAATTGTTATACCTAGTATGATTAAAAAAGATTCCGTTGAAGTTACAGAGGAAAAGGACATTGTCCAACTATTCATTTTCAGTGAGTGTATAGGAAGTGTAATGTTCAGATAGAACGTAGTTTGATAGGAGCTTGACTAACCGCTTTTGATTAGATGTAGATGCATAGATATGAGTGTAAACATGCATAGACCAAGCGAGACGATTGGAACACATGCAAAGTTTTCTAAAGCTAAATTCATCATAAATAAATATTTGCTTTTATTGATTTCTTTCATAAAATAAAAATATTGCTGATTCCTAGTGAAATGAGAGACATCATCTGTAGAAATGGAAAGATTTTACTGAAGAATTTCGAATTCGAGTCTCACTTAACGGCTTAGTTGTTTTGTCATCGTTTTTATGAAGAGACCGATGCGATCGTATCCATTGGTTTATGACTTGTATTCATCTTTTCTTCTCCGTTTTCATACAGACACTTACTGTACTGAGACTTGAAAACAACAAAATCGGAGATAATGGGACCCAAAATATTGCGGATGCATTAAAATCTAATAAAGTAAATTTTTCGTAAATGAGCACGTTGTCATGAAATACAAATTAAATAGTTGAGAATAAATAATCGACTATCAGATAACCATCGTAAGATTCTTGAGTGTAAAGTTTTACATCATCATTCCGTGAACACCGGGCACTTAAAAACTATTGTGTTCAAATGGACTCTGAAAACAACTAAGTTACAGTTCGGTCAGAAATTATTTTGTTTTAAATTCCATATAGGAGATAGAAAACTGAAGTTCTCGACTTGAAAATAAAAATCTAATACTATTTCTTGTTTTTCGAGTTGATGCCTGCTTATTAGAATATGTGACAACAGTTAGGATTCGAAACTTCAGTTCGAAGAAAAGCAATCGATAAGATTTCCCATAGATTCGTTTTGTCGTGCACGAATGAGCTGTAAGGATTGGTACAGTCCAGAACTGGGACTCATCTTTAATCGAATTGAAAGACGAATTAAACGTACTTAAGAAAGATAAAAATCAGTTACAGTTCAATTAACTCGTTTGAATTAAATAGTTTCATTTTTTAGCATTTTAATGAAGTTTAGCAAAATATAAATTCTTATTCTCAATCCTTTACAGATAAGTATAGGAAACGGGAATAGTTCCTCGATTTGTCCGTAGACTGATGGATCGAGAACGTTGAACAATGGGAATGAAATATTTTGGAAACTAGTCAATTTCGATGTACTTCAATGTCTCTTTACCAGCGAATATAATTTCAGATGTAGATATGCAGTGCTCGTTAGTGTAAGCCTGTTGATATGGATGTACAAATCGTTTTTTTTGACGGGTTTTATTGAGCATTTATCATCCATCCAGAATTGAGTTGAAATAAATTCATAGAGAACAGATGGGTTACTTGGTGTTTCGTTTCAATTATCGTCTTCTTTCTCTTCATCATAATCATTATTTTTCCACAAAAATTTAAATGTAATGTTTTTACAGCTGATGATTCCCTTGAATTATTGTGTAGAGTACGTATGTATGTATTCATATCTTGGCAAAATAATAAATATGAGCTATCACATTGAAAGAGAAACACTATTTGAGTGGTTTTCATGCATGAACTTCCTATAAAAATAAATGAAGAAAAAATTAGACATTATAAAATCGATTTTCATCACTATCTGATCATATTTGTTATTGAGCATCTTCGATTATCATTCATTCATTTTAGATTATTTAAAGTAGTGCAGCAGATTCAAGTTTTCTTTGACTATCTGCATAAAAGTTTCATAGATTTATCTTGACACTTTAAAGTAATGATAATGATTTGATGGTAGAGATTTTCTATAAGGAACTGAATTAAAGTCTCAACTTTCAATGTTCGTGCGACATCCTAATCGAGAGACGTGACATTGCTTTGTATTCGATTTTCCAATACACTCTTCGATTGAATTCATCTATGAAGTTTTGCGTATAAAGATGTTTGATGATCTACAGTGGTCTTTTGATTTTATTCGACAGGAATTAAGATTTATTTGTACACGGACTTATTTATTTTCCCTCAACGATTATTCTTTGCAGAGAAAATTTAAGGACATACGTATGCTACCAGCTTCTCTTTAAAACGCGTAGAATTCGGTCTGGAAAATCAACGGAATCTAATTGATGATTCAATTCATTGGTAAAATAATAGCTATAGTGTTCAGATTTATTTATCTATGTCATTTGAATAATCAGATTCAAAGGCAAACACTGTGTCGCACCGTTCTCGAATGAAGACAAAACAAAGCACAACAAACATTTCTTGTACACTATTGAGTTTAATCTTTAACGTTTAATTTATCCGATATGCGTTCGATAAGGATGTCATTGGTGAAATTCAATCATACATAAACTAATTATTTGGAAAAGTCTTCTTATTTAACTTTCGGTAAACTTTGTATATTTGTCATTTTTCCTTAGCCTATTATTTTAATGCTGAGCCTTTCCTTTGATAACCGACCGAAGAGCGAAAGAACGATGAAATTATTTAAATTAATTTTCCAATCTCGTTTACGTTGCTACTTTCACTTGTTGGCTCTTTCCCAATTGCGTCTTTACAATAATGGGGCGCAAAATCTAGCTGACGGACTTAAAACGAGCACTGTAAGTTTCACTTTCACTGAATCCTTTTAGTGCTAAAGATGCTGACTTTGTCACATAAACACACATGACATTATAAACAAGCAATAGTTGAGTATGAGACTGTCGTACAAAGATTCTTCACTTCAAGTTGTTGTGATCTGATTTCACAATAGTTGTAGAGTGAAGAAGATTAGCGTGTTCATAAAATTGTACTCTAACCGATAACATAATAAACTTCATGAGGTGGTTTCGTCAAGTTGAGTTGAAAATATTTTAGAAATTAGATTTTCTAGTGTCAATCTCATCGTACTGTAAATTTTACCGAACATAATATTTTCAATCGTAGACTTTCACCAAATGAAAATAATGCGAAATATTTGGATTGGGGACCATTTTACATACGCTTTATTTCTAAATACATAATCATAATAGTCAGAAGTCCCTTGTATATTCTATCTCTTTTCTGAGTCAGAAATCCAGGAAACACTCAGTAGTAAAACTTTATACTATCTTTCTGTTCAATATAATCTCGAAAACTACTGCTCATCTGCATGAGTTTTTCATGGAGAAATCTATTCATTGAAATCGAGGCAAATTTTCCATATCGTATAAGAAGAAAATTTCTGTTAATGCTTAATGTTCTTGATAATTGACGAGCGTCTCAAATCGAGTTGGGTCAGTAGCTTGGAAACAAATGGTATTCCTATAGTTTATTTAATGTTCTGTTAGATACGAAGTGAAAAGCAGTTTGAGAAATGCCGAAAGAGATTAACTTCATAAAAAAAACATCTGCAATCTGGATGAAGTCTGCCTGTCAAAGACGACTGAGACGGTTTCAAATTTAAGATTAATGATTTGTGGCGAAATGTATATTTCCAAAGTATCTACAAGTAACGCATCGACTCTATGAGCCTCACTAGATCCGACCCCGCAAAGGTTTAGATGAAAGCCGAACGAACTTCCAATTCGATCCATATCGACAGCTTTATAATTACCACCACTCCAAAGCGACAGCTGAAATCTTATGGTCAATGGAAAAATGGAAAATAATTCTGATTGTTTGATATTTTCGACTAGACAGATACCGGCCCATCTTAGGGATCATGCCCATTTTCTATACTTATCTTACCTTGATCGAGAATAGTCAAAGAAATTCCCAGTAAATGAAAATTACAGATTGTATAACATCATGGTATGAGTAGAAATTCCTACCATTGCCGAGCTATTCTTTTCTTTTTCATGCACTTCACTTCAACATACTTCAAGGTTTAATCCATAGCTCATTATTTCCATACATAAGAAGTTGATACATGTGAAATAAGCCTTTTCCCGAGGATAGCGAAGATGACGATTAATCTGATCAATTTCTTTTCAATGTAAAATGTTATCGAGACAATCGGTTCCACTTTATCACATAACTAAACACATTTGGCAGTTTTCGAAGATCAATCTTTTCATTTTCTTTTACAGTACGCACTCACCCATTTATATTTAAATCAGAATGAAATTGCGGATAATGGAGCAAAGTATTTAGCCGAGGCACTTACAGTTAATCAAGTAACTTTACCTATCCTGTTGATATAAATTTCATAAGGATGTTCGCTATTTCATACTGATTCACATGATATGATTAATAATTAATGTGTAGATCGGAGACAATCATAAGAAATTTCTTCAGGCTATTTTGCGAACAAGCTTATTTTTTTCTCATTCAGTAGTTGGGAAGTGTATGGCACAAGTGTAAGTTAGATTTTTATAGGCAATCTTGTAGTTATTGAAGAACTTCAGTTGTGAATTTCATTTCGATTTTGAACTTAATGTTCACCTTTTCTCGGTCACAAAATCGTCTAAAATATGACTAAAACGATAGACAATTTATTCAAAAGATGATTGAAGTAGCTCAAGAATGTGCATCGTTACCTAGTTATCTGAATAAATACAATTTCTCACATAATCATCGTAAACTAGGATTGAGATTTCAGGTTTGGGAATTGACTAAAAAGGGCTTTAACACGTACTTCGCGTACATTTTTCTCTACAATTGACTACATATTATCTAATGTAAACATATCGGCAAATAGATTCGTATCCATTCAAGAATATGTGTTCTGTCAGAATATATAAGAAGGCTTTCTGCTTGAGTTATGATATCTCATAACTTCCAAATCACTATACGTATGTATCAATTTTTTTAATTGAGAAAAAAATTATAAATTAGCGTATAGAGATCATTGAAATATGATCTTTAGTGACAGATACTGCGACAATGGTAATTACATTATTTATTTGGAGATTATCTAATTTCTGCAAATCTCGTGTATATAAATAAGCTATGTAAAATATCTGACTTGTGCAAGTAATACGTGCCACTAATAATTTTCAATTGCATTTCGACCATTATACGCATCGATTCTTTAGTCTTTACTTAGATTTTAATTGAGCAACGACGTAAGATTTTGTGATAGATTTATTTCAAGAACCATAATCACATTTATTTAAAAAGGATATTTCTTCCTGTTCTATTCGGTCATAGTGAGCTGAAGGACATTCTATTGCTAATATGATTGTTACACAATGAAATACAATTAACTATCTAATTTCATCGAACATTAGATAAGTTTCTTCCGATTCAAGCTAATACTAAAGAGTTATCTGCTAATCCGTAATTAAAAGAATATCATCTGATCGATTGATGATATAAGGATCGATTGAGTGGTTTCAAATATTCAAAGACCTATGAAAACCTATAAGGCCAAGTTTTATATCATTAGTCATTTTTTCTCATAGAAACTCACCTGCATCGAGCTGGGCAATAATAAAATCACTGATACTGGAGCCCAACATCTAGCTGACGCACTCAAAACGAACACTGTAAGTTTCACTTTCAGTTAATTGTTGTATTTCTACAGAGATTTACTTTTCTTACAAAAACACAAATGACATTGTGAATAATCTACGCATAGTTGAGTAAGAGGCTAGCATAGAAAGATTCTACAGATCGAACTCATAAGGTTTGATTTTGCTTCAGTAAACCAATGAGCAAACCGATTTTTGTCTCGAAACTTTGATCCAAATGATGGAACGTTAAAAATCATCCCCAAAATATTTTAGACATCAGATTTTTCGGTTTGAATTCAATTCTATGATAAATTTTTATTAAAATGCAAAATATCTATATACGAGAATATTTAAAATCGATGGTACTGCAGAGGACTCTTCGAAAGAATATGAATGCATTTCTTTCAACTTAATCATAACGCACATATGTTGCACTTTATATTTTCTTTTATTGTTGAAAATCTAGTACGAGTTCTCGGGATTGAATTCTCTACGATCTTTCTGTTTGATATAATCTGGAAAAAATTATTGTTCCTCTCAATTCTTCTTAATATAGAAGTAAAGTAATACGAATTGAAATGAATATATCATATTACATTATAAAGAAAATATCAAGAAAACGACAGTTAGAATCAATATTTCTTCTCATAATCGATTTAGACATTTTTGTGTTGCTAACTTTAGAATAAAACATATCGATATGATTTTATTTATATTTTATTAGGTTTTAAGCAAAAAGGAGTGAGATTAAGTTAGCTCAGAAATTTCTTTGATATGCGCTTAATTAATCTTTTCGAACGACAGTTTAAAGTATTAGTGACAATTGTAATTTCATATTTTATCTTCTTAGTAAAATATTCTTTTTCTGTTGTCGTAAATTGAATGTGAAAATGCACGAGGAAAAGAATGTTGCTCAACCGCAAGTACTCATGCCCCTAACAGAACTTTTATTGTGCAACTGTTCTGTCTATTGTTTGAATTCTAATATGTAAACATTCGCGTCTAATCGTAGGTATAAAAAGGATATCAATTGAATTATTTTTAATATTTAGAATAATCACAGAGTCGGCGTGCTTCTCGACATTTTGTTATCGTTATGTTGGAAATAAATGTTAAGATTATTTTTGATTGAAATCAAGCCTTAAGAGAATTACTTTCATTCTTTTCTTAAAATTTGATTGTCTTTTAACTGAAAATGAACGACAATACTTTTTAGCGAGAATATGGGTCGATGTAAAGTTCTTGTTTCTTCTGTTATTTGATCAGATTACACTGCACAATCTGCTATTCCATCGAGTTAGCGTACCGAACTATTTTACGAAGTGAGTTGTATGTAAACAAACATTTCATATCCGATGATTTATTTTAAAAGAGGAATGTTTCTTTCGAAAGGATCAATAAAATTCGATAGCTATATCAAATATTCAATACAAATGTTTATTTAACTTTACTGTGGTATGAATTTGTATTAGTTTCTTGCTAAAGAGAAACAGTCTCATAGCATTTGCAATGATATCTTATCTGTTATTAGTTATTATAAGATATAAGATTGTATTCGATTCTTAGATTCTAATGATCATCTTCATTCCTCATGATAGACACTACGAGAACTGTACTTGTACGAGAATCAAATCGGAGATGATGGAGCAAAACATTTAGCCGCCGCACTAGCAGTGAACAAAGTAAGTTAGGTTTTAAGCTGAATTTTCAAAGTATACATCTCCACACTAGTGCCTAAAAAGTCGCAGAAATAATCTGAATTTCAGTTTAATCCTGAGAAGATTCTTGAGAAGATTAAGCTGTCAAAGAGTCTGCTTGTACCGGTTAGACAATTGTGAAGTATTAAGATCGAGCAGATTTGGGATGTTAAAACAACTGATCTCTTTCAGTTTAGTGAAGAATACTGTCGGCTTAAATGATAGTTTTAGAGAAATTTAACAAGTTTTAATTTCAGATTCTTATAAAATAACAGTTACGTGTACTCGTCTAATGAGAAAACGATTTTCTAAATTAGGATGTTCGATGTCATATCATAGAAGACTTATGCTGGAGCAAAATATCAGATAAGAGTTAGGCACGCAACGAACCCAAACGTTCGGGTTCGTTGGATGCCCAGATTAAAGTAAAAAATCTTGTTAGTGAAACCTGTTGAGAAACAATAATGTAAAACTTACAATGATTTCGACTATTATGAATTCATGATCAATCGTCAGAATTTGCAGAAGAATTTATTTTAAAAAATAAACTTTCACAATGAATAATATATTCGCATATCTATAAGATTCTATTTCTACTAATTTATTTTATTCAAATAAAATCGCTCAAGTGTAAAAACGAATTGAGTTGATTCTTCATTTTATTTATTCAATTTTACTACATAACTCTTTTGAGCACATAGATTTAATGATGCAATTAGCTACCAAGTATTCCTCTTTTATCTCTCAATGAATTTTGATTTATTGTCGAAGTTTGTGTATAGTTGTAAACTGATATTATTCGTTACTATGAAAATCTATCCATAAAACTTTAGTTTTTCACTAGTTTATAGATAAAATCAATGATGAGGATTCACCGAAAGTCTTTGATTGAAAACTATGTGTAGAATACAGTCAACATTGCATCACATTGCCAAATACATCTTACTAGATAAAATCAAATATTTATGGTTTATCATACTAGAAAATATGGTAAAAAACACCTCAGAGTTGGACGGGTTCTTTTTCCAAAACATATTTTACTAGTTAGCTTAGAATTTCATTAAAATTAAGTATTATGTAGCTTGCAATGGAAGAGTATCGAGTATCATTTACAACTTCTTGCAGATCAATATTAAATAAAAAAATCTAACTATGTACGAACTCATAAATCTACAGTATGGAAAAATTTTAGAATCGAACAACTATTTGATTTCCGGAATTTCGTATTTCATTTCATTACAATATCACGCTTAACATGAAACCTTAAAATGAAAATGCAATTCAAAGTCTGTGTTGAAGAAACATTTCTGCTATTTGTTTACAAATCCAAAACGTCAAATAATCTAATCAGAATGTTTCCTCATCAAAAGAACGACTTAAAAATATCACAATAAGACAAAGACATTTACATTATCGAAAAATTAGCCAAAGTTATCCTCTGTTTAACTAGTATCTGGATCCAGCTTTTATTGAATTAAATTGTTCAGAGACTATCGATATATATCAGTATTCAAAATTGTGTACTACAGGATCTTGATCATTTTGTGAGCATCGAACATCATCGAAAGTCTTCTATCATGTCCAATAAATATATGCAGTGAATGAAAAAGAAATAGATACTGTCCTGTAGAACAAACTTTCATTGGAATAATTAAGTTAATGGATATCCTAACATTGAGGTTAAATTCACAAGTGGACGTAACTACACTTTAAAGAATTCGCTTTTTTTCCATATCACAGCATCTTTAATTTGTCACTAATAGTAACAAGCTGTCTGAAATTGTAAAAATTTGATCAATTTTTTCTCAATCACAGCAGAATTATTCGACAGATATTTACCCGTAATGGAATTTTAACTTTTTCCTAAGGAAACCTGATTAGAACTGAAAAGAAATGGTTATAGAGAGAAAAACGAGAATATTCGAGAACAGTCAAAGTTGAACTTCTAATCGTCTCGGTACTTCGCTTAGCTCAGAAATCCATTCGGATTCCAAATGCAAATCAATGAATACAATCCATGGTTAATGTTTTACACTGTTCAAAATAACTAAAATTTGCTACCAAAATATTTGTAGAAAACATATTTGAATATTTTCTGCAGAGCTTGCTGAGTTCTATCCGAAAACGTCGTTTTTCATTGCAGATATTAACGAGCGAAGTGCGCTGCCGAGTATACTGTGACTGAGTTTAGTTGTTGAATTTCATGAAAATAAAAGAAATGAGGTTTGAGTAGATGATCAGTTTCGTTCTTTGAATTGTTTTCATCTGAAAGAGAGTTTGATGCCTGTAAAGACCACTTTGTATCTAATATATATTAATAGTTATTTGAAGAACGTTTTCTTTTATTGAATGACACAAATTTTCAGGTTGTCTATTCTAAAGAAAGACCCTGACACATTCAAAACACTCAATGATACTTCGGAATGAAAGTGTATACATTTTAAATACTACGATCATTTTCTTTGAAATATTCAATTGAGTTATTTGATTTCGAACTTCTATCGTGTCCAATAGTATTCGTTTGTCTAAACAACATCGAAGCCTCTTCACACATAAATAACTGAAAAAAAAGAATTCATTTTAATTCAGTTGCATATGTTTAGGTATATCAAATTTACATTGAATTCGCTCACAATGAACAAATTAACTTGATTGAAAAGAAATACTTTCCAAAGAAAAAGTTTATAGAAAATCAAAAATTGAATACAAAATCTGTTTTGTTATTCTTCTGCTTTGAAACATGTCTCGAGAATTTATTATAAAAATATAAATACTCATACAATAAACTCCAACGTATTAATATAAAATCATATTGGTTTCAACCATCAAAAACGTTTATTTGTAAAAAGAATTTCTCAGAAAACAAATCAAAGATGAAGAGTCTTATCTAATCTTCTTCTATTGTACAATGGATGTGTTCAGCAAGTTATTAAACATAATCAATAAACTCTAGAAATGACCTTTACAAAGTTGATTTTCTCAAGAGAATCTTCGAATATTTCGAAGGCTTAAATTCACCTGGAAGAGTAGTTGCAGAACTTACAATCGAAACTGTTTTCAAATCCTGTCTGTAGCATCTCAAATACAAAATATCACAAGACATTCGTCGTATCAATTATGAATGTTTGTAGTTAGACAAAAGTTTACTAGTCTCTATCTTAGTAACAAAATTTGAGTAGCTACATTTTTGATTGTCTGACTAAAGAAAATTTGTACTTTGTTCTATCCTTTTAAAGAAACTGCGACCCATGTCTATACGACACTCAACCATAGTGAAAAATTCTATTCATAAGAGAGATCTAAAACATATTTTTTTTTGTAACATCGATATTATTCAACGAGAGGATACGATTCGAGTCAAGTTCTTTTTATTGATTTTCAATTGAATATTTCAACGAATTCGATCCATATTATACCCCAAGACGATGAATACAGTTGTATTAGGTTAAAGTTCGATGTCACTGTAAGTGGAAAATTTCCAGAAAGAATAACTGACGGATGAATTTTTCGTTTTGTATTAGAATAATGTGAAGAATTCATATTCATTTCAAATAAGAAGAAGAATATGTGTTATCAACATTCATAAAAGGAAAAGAAAACACTGCAATCTTCATGATAAAGTATTTCTGTTAAACGTACTCAGGTCGTTATAACAAATTTTTGAAACAGAAAACATAGACTCACGTAAAAATGTCGATAGAATGGGCAACTAAAGTTAGATTATCTATAATAAATAGTTTAGTATTTAAATATTTAGCCATCGATTAACTATATTAAGATTTTCCTATGGATTTTCGGCAAATTATTGAACGAAACAGTCACTACCTCCGAATAAAAATAAAATGTTTTCTTTTTTCTTGGAACAACTTGCCTAATGAGCTGATGAGAACGTTTCGGAAAAATCTCACATTAAACATTTGATGTCGTTTTGATTTCCTCGTGTAATCATAGGGGTGAAAACCGTGCATCTCTTTCTAGATACTATCAAAAATGATACCAAAAATATTCATACATCGTTCCATTTCAAATTCATATTAGTGTACGACACAATATCTAAACGAGTTTCTTCGTTTTTGAATTAGTCGATACAATTTATTGATAATGACAAGAAGTTAAAATAATTGTATTAAAGCGAACTAAGAAGAGCAGAGAAATACAACAGTCTAACTATTCTGAATGAAATCTTCTAAAATCATTGAGTTCATAGTTAACGTGTTTGTCGAAAAGTCTCTTGTATTATAATTTCATAGATTAATATGATTCTATTTATTGCTCTTCAAATATAAATCTTCGTTAATTGATTAATATAGACACTGACGCGCTTAGAGATTTACACCAATAAAATCGGAGATGAAGGAGCAAAACATTTCGGTGACGCATTAAAAGTTAATCAAGTATGATATCTAAATATTTTCCATTATGTATTCCAGAGATATGTTATTCGTTCGAGAAATTAAAGTATTTCATTAGCAATTCTAAACGACTGCGTTAGTCTCTAGAAGAAATTTTTGCATTTTCGTTTATTCATCTATTTATTAACAAGGTAAAAGTCAACGGAATAAAGAAAGACATGAGTGCTTTTCATTGAATAGAGATTCGAATCATCCGACGTTTTCTTCGTTTATTAGAAAAAGAATATTCTTCCAGTTTTTCTCTTCGGGTGATGCTTTTTTTTCATCTTGTGACTTTCACAATGTTCATTGATAAGATTTTGTTAATCATACAAGTTGAATCTGTTACACGAAATTATCGATTTACCTATAACCTATGTTTAGAAGTTTATGACAGCACACAAAATATCGTTATGTAGCAAATTATATAATCTGATATAATCGGTAAATTGATTTCGAAGAATTCTGAAAATAAATATTTTCTAAATCACAAGAGAATCATTTGTCGATGACAATTTCTTCTCAATGATTCATTTTGAAAATGTCTCTCTATATCCTTATGAGAAATTTTAGACTATTTACGAATTTCTTAACGGAATTGATTCCGAGTAGTTTCATCGTATGATTAATCTGAAACAATTGAAATGAAATATGATGTTTTATAACACAGACATTTAATGGCGATTAGCTTAAATAGTACTCATCATTGAAAACATCTAAATTACATCGTTTAAATTGATGGCAACCCTCGAGAGTTGTATTTACAGTATGAATTCTGAAAGTGAAAGTTGGAAAAAATATTTTCGTTTTCTTGTAAGTAGAAATCTAAAATAAAAATTCACTTGTATTTTCATCGATTTTATTTTTTAAGAATTCAGTAGAAGTTTTCTGAGGAATGTTTTCGTCCATTTCATAGACATGTGAAAATTTTCTAGCAAAGAGTTTATCTTGTTTCAGTTCGATTTTGATGATGGTGTGATTTACTCAACGTACTGAGAATAGTATTCATTTTCATCTCTTGATTTCAAATAGAACAATTATGAGAGTAGTTTCAAGTGTCGTAATAGAATTTTTAGCCTCAATCAAAAAATTATTACTACTTTTAATTTTCGTATCTAACTGCATCAAATTTATTGAGATTCCTAGTCGATAAAGTTGACGCATGTGATCAAGTTCTAAAATGAATAATTTGTTTAATTCAGATTTTCAATGTCTTGACCAAATCATTAGATATCTGAGTCTATAACCAACACTTTTAAATAGAAACTTGTAAAAAGGACCAGTTTATTTTTGGAAAATGTTTAAATATTGAATGTTGGAAGAGCATGATTTAATTTCGTAGTCAAATTTCTATAGTTTCATAAGTTATGATTTTCTTCATCTAGACGATCAGTTTTTGCTCGCGTAAAATATTTCTTTTGAGACAATCAACCGTTAATTAACACACCGTTACTTAGTACAACAGAAAATCACATCTGATGGTTCTGTGAGTTGAGATCTTCTCTGTAATTTCATCTACTACGTCTTTTATAGAGTCAGATATTACCTAAGGATTGATTATTCGTCAACATATGCCTGTAGATATTAGATAACCTTTGTTTTCGATATAAATAATGATCACCACTTTTTACAATCGGCACTTACTGAACTGCGCTTGCATCAGAATCAAATCGGAAATAGAGGAGCGCAAAGTCTAGCAGATGGATTAAAAGATAATAAAGTAAGTCACATTTTCTCTTCGTCGTTCTAATATACATAGTTGAGAACAAAAAGTCATTCTCGGTAGTCAATTCAACAAATAGTGCAAGACATTCCACATCGAAATTCTACAAAAGACTAAAACTAATCGATGAGATCGGTTTTTTCTAACGCACTGGAATGAATTTCATGTATATTTGAAAATTGGGTCATTTCAACAGAACGAAATCGCTAAAAAAGTATTCGGTTCGATCCATGAAGATTAAATAACGTCGGATTTTATATTTGCAAATGAAACCTTGGTTACTATAAGTAGTTCGTTACTTCTCTATTGTTACTGACAAGATTAAATGAGGTCTTGCAACATCATTTGTTTTTTGTGAGATTGTTTTTAATGCATCTCGACAATTTTCATCTTGGTTTGAATATATTCTAATTAGTTATGACTAGGGATTATCAAATTAATCAACATAGTATCTTCTATTTATTCTTGTATTTATTAAAATAGATAATTGCAGAAGTGTCGAAGAATTGAAAAGAAAAAGTAAAACGAGAGACAAATTTTAGTACTGAAAAACTATCCATATAGAATCTTAGATATTTATAAATAATATTCATTTAGCCATCAGAATTTAAAAGAAATGATTGATAATTAAAATATGAATCAGAGATTATAATCAACAAGTTCTCGACACCATATTGTCAAGAATCTTGAAAAGAGTGTTGTTTTTACTTATCGATCATTTTCAATTTCAAGTATTAACATTTGACTAGATCACAACTTAAAGATTGAATGAATTCATGCGTTTTGGTATTTGTACAAAGTTGACAGTTTTAAAACAAGAGATTCTGATCTAGTATTAACACAGGATTCTCTATAGGATATAGATAGTAAAACTGTAATATCTTTCGGATTCTGTGATCAAGAGTTCAAAAGATTTATCGATATTCGTTCGAAAAGTATCTTGAATCCTTTCTTGAATAGGATCAAATTTAATCCTTCACAATAAACACAATCAGATCCTAATTTATATCTAGTTTCAAAAGTGAACGACATAATCAAATGAGATTGAAAAGTATAATTCGACGCCTTTAAAACGTATTGGTAGTTTTAATTTCGACTTTGATATTCGGTTGTGTCATTGTCATAAGTCGCAGCAATATATAGAACATGTTATCTACTCGATATTTAACGTTAATTTAACGAGAAAATCATTACTTTAAAAGATATACGAGCTAAACTATCTGTAGCATTGTATAAATCATCGATTGAATATGATTAGTTCCGTTTTAAATGAATAGTAATTCTTGAAATTCTCGAAACCACTAAGTGAGAAAATTCAATCATTTCAAAACTGCTCTCATTAAGTCATCACCAAAATCCATTGTATCTTTTTAGAGGAAGACTTCTTCAGTTGGATAGTGTAAGTATTTTGAAATTCTATTGTCATATAACCGTAGAAATACACATAGATACCATTTCATCTAGTGACAATATCCCGATACCCAATAGAATCTGAAGATATTGACACTAATATAAAAATACGCCATCTTCTTTTAGAAATCTAAATCTATCGAGTCATCTAATGAATGTCTTATAATAATTTTTAGCTAGTCTTGTCAAAAGGTATGCTGTAGTGTTCGTTTCTTTCCTACATAGGAGAACTTTCATCATTGGTAGAAAGTACGAATGAACTAGTCTTTTATTTATTAGTAAGAAAAGTCATCGTATTCTTTAAAATGGCAAGTCGAAATTCAGTGAAAAGTAATATTCTCAATAATCTTTTTATATCTTTGAATTGGATGTTTGATAGTAAAAGTGAAGTATATTCACTTCATTTTTTTTAGAAGACAACGTATAAATTACGATTGAATCATTTCCTTCTGTGATTAGAGGCAGAATCGAGCAGAGTTTTGCTGGTTTTGATTTCTATAGAAGACGATGTGACATTGATTTATATTTAGTTGTAAAGCAATTTATATTCCGCCATTAGAAGTATTAGTTGAATTCTGCTAGAGTGTCTGTCTCCAATCTGTTTCGTCTTTCATTCTCTGAATTACTTTTTGATAAAGTAACCTTTGAAAAAACGTTCGTATGAAAGAATCACACTGGTTTACCGTTTTAAACGAAGATCTTTTCTTTGAACTGACATCTTTACTGTATTTATTCTTTTTAATAAGTTCGAAGTTAGAATGAATTTTCAATGCACTTTCTGCATCGTCAATGCAACACTTGAAATTCTTTCGAGACGTTTTTTCCTTAAACAGACATTAGAACATTCGAAAATTCGCTTGAATATGAGAAAAGCTTAAATAACTAAGAAATCTTATTCTAAATTTACTAAGAGACTTTTTGAAGTATTTGATTTCTCAATGAAACGTGACAAATGCCTGCATAAATTTTTGTTTAATATTCTTCAGTTATTTACTTCCTATCTACATAGAATGCAGTCGAACATTTTAGTAAAGTTCATTGAAATTACCATTCAATTCGATTAGCGCATCATCTAGATTCATTGAGCTATGCTTTGGATGTGAACTGCGTAACTCTTAAAGAATAGTTTCTGTTTAAATCTTATTTTGAAATGCATTCGGAATTAATCGATCTCTCAGAAGCATTGAAATAGTAGATATTAATCTTCAATATAATTTATTCTTGAATGGAAATCATACGGGTTTAAAATCAATATCTACGATAAATCTAACAATATTAATGGACACTATGAAAGATTACCTTATGCTCAATTGTTGGTTGAGAAAAATATGGAAAATAAATTTGTGAATAGTATGAAGTTAAACGAAGGAAAGAACTTCACACATAAAATAGAATCTGTAACAACGGTTCACCTTATTGAGACAAATATTTGAATACATTAGACAATAATCACATTATTTACATCAGAAATAGATTTCTTTTTCTATCAAAAAAATAAAACTATTCTCTATTCTCTATTTCCAATATCCTTTTTGCATATCAAGAATTAAGTCGAACTTTCGAGAGGAAGAAGTACGACGTTTTCATTCTAATGCTTCAGATTATGTAGTGTCACTTAAATAACCTGAACGATTTACTCGAGCGTAGGTGAGAAGAAAGATAAGATGTTGTCATTATTTTAATCATTTGAAATTTTATTTGGTTTTTTAACAAAAACTTGTGAAAAGATTTACCAATGAATTGATGTTCTTTGCTAAGAATTCTTTCAAGCATTAATCGTATTACTATTTTCTTATTCGAATACATCAATCAGGAGAAACTTTTAGAGCACAGAGTTAACACTATCACTTGACAACATTTTCAAAGTTCAACTTTTATTTTATCAAAGAAATATTTCATTTGAATTCATCGAAAATGAGATCATTTATGGTTATTTAATGGAAACGAATATATAAGCTAACGAATGTAAGGACTCAACTTTCTCCCGAAATTTCCTCTCACTTTGTAGAATCAGACAAACAATAACAGAATATACAGATTGCTAGATATTTAAGAGAGTAGTATAGACACCCAAAAAATCATCTTCATTTTCCCTGTAGACACTAACCACATTGTACCTGTATCAGAATCAAATTGGGGATCAAGGAGCACAAGCTATAGGTGATGCCTTAAAAGTTAATCAAGTAAGCGTCTTTTATCGACTTTATTTTTTTCATAAGCATATTCACTTATTCATAAAAAGTCACAGAAAAATTGTCGATAATCAAAAGTGAAATTGTAATCTAGTCTAAGAAGATTTTTGCGATTAAGTTATCAAGGCATTATTTGGCCACATTTATTATAATTGAAAGCAATGACTCATTTGTTCCAACAAGATCTCAAATTAGAATAGTTAAAGTAGTGAAAAAACGAATTTTCTATTTCAGTTAAGAATATCTTTCTCTGTTATTTCAAACTTTTGACAAGTGTGAATGTGGTTATTTCTTAGGAAGCTGATCAATCTTGACCTTTGATTCGCATGAAATTGGAACCAACATTTAATATTCGAAACGAGAATGAGTTTTCCGATT
>OENT01001349.1:9831-47242 GCA_900239685.1 Rotaria macrura | reverse complement strand
GTTGAACAATGACACAAACAACATCCAGTATTGCGGTGGTAAGAACTTGAAGAGAAAGGTAGAAAGCCCGTGTGCATCCTGTGATAGTTTCTTTTCTCTACTCCCAACCACCTTACTAACTTCTTCAAATGTTACCGGGGGGATTAGAATGAACGTTTAAATTGAATAGCCTTGCATAGATACTTTTTCATCTGAAGCATATTTATTATAATTCATAATATAGAATTGTGACTGATGAATACGATGGTTTCTTTTACTTCTATCTAACAAGAACCGACATAGACGAATTGATGAACAAAAGTTTCCCATCAACCGTAATATGTACTTTCATCCTACTGATGAATTGCTTATAAAGTTAACTGTAATATTTATCTCTTAGCAATGTATTCTAAAAAAAAACTCAATCTGATAATGTTGATTTTCAAATCTGTCATACGGATACACTCTTTTATATCATAGAATTCAATCGAGAACAAGATCGGAGGTGTTAATAATAAGTCATCTTTACAGTAATGAACTAAAAGCGCTAACTCAGTTCATCATATTCTTAGTTTATTTTTTGTCTACTGAGTGATGACTAAAAAAATAGTCAATCAGTTGGCACATTTTACTCGTAAGATATTTCCTTCGAATCAATCATTTTGACATGTTCTTCCAATAGCAGAGACAATGTCATCGATCAATTGAAAAGAACCTTTTCTTTTCATACAAAAACAAACATATTAATTAGTATTTCTATTATTTGTGCTTTGTCTACCGTATATTTGATAACCATCCTATGAAATATTGTTGATCATAATAATTCTTAATAAAAAAATTAAAATTTTCTGTCTAGGAGACCTTTCAAATAAATCTTATCATCATGATTCAGAATCCTCATCAATAAGTAGTTCCTGTATTGATAATCCAACTGATGGACAAAATGATTTACTTCGTCAACAAGATATTGAAGATGAGGAGGAGGAGGAAAATGATAATATTCGCTCATCATTAAATGTAAATTCAACTGGTGCAATGGTATTAACATATAAATGTTCTTTATGTGAATTTACATCAAGCATTCCATGGAATATACAAAATCATATCAATGAATCACATGTCGGACAAGGCAATGCTCATATGTTAACACAATGTCGATCAGCCATAAATGATAAAAATCAAAAATTAACCGTAAAAAAGCCGAAACATAAAACATCTAATCAAACAACAATAGCAACAGTAACGAAAATACCAATACGAGCTCCGTTATCACCAACAAGTGCATTAGCAAAAGCGAAATTTTCACCAGCCGTCGAAGAAGCTCTACTTTCATTACAAGGTTCAAAACTTAATGCTGGTCTCTATGCTGTACAACCTAAATTTGGTATAAAACGTTTAAAATGTCGTCATTGTTTTTATCGTTCAAATTGGAAAACCGATATGATTCGACATGTAAGAATTCGACACAATTTAACTGAGCCTGATCATAATAAAGGTAGAAAGAAAAATGTTCATTGATGATTTGCATCGTTGATTTCTTATTATAGATATGATTCTTATGACTGAACAGGAAGCACGTGCCACTATCGAAACATATGAAAATACATTTGGTAAAGAATTACGACGACGTACATTTCGAACATGGAATGATTGGGCTAAAGCTGAAGAAGAATTTACACCTAAGGATGGTTCACTTCAATATGTATATGAAGAGGCTTCTATTTTTCAAGTTGAATAATATACTTATGTTTTATTATAGAGTAATGCTAATAATGGAACATCGTCTAATGATAATATTATGAAATCAAAGAAAAATCCATTAACAATTGGACACATACCATTGCCGTCATCATCATCATCATCATCGAATAATGATGAAATAAAACGAATAAATAAAATAAAAGTTAAACAAACAGTGAAAGTCATCACACACACAAGCCAATCCCAATCAGTGTCCAACACCAAAGAAGTAGAAATAAAAGCTCTTCTGTTTCTATTTGAATACTTGAAAATTTACTTCAATTTTTAGTTTAAACAATTACCTAATCCATCAAATATTGTTTCACGTCTTTTGTTAACAACATCGCCATCACATAACAATGATGATGATGCACCATTAGATCTTTCAATTAAACCAACATCATCAACATTGTCATCGTCCTCATCATCATCAATCAGCAAACCAAATCATCAATTATTATTATCAAATAACATCATGAAACAACAAAACGGAGACAATAAAATTCAAGAAAAACAAAATATAGACGAAGATCTGGATGATGAAGATGCAGAAGAAAATCCAAATGAAACATCAAATGTTACTTATATATGTTCCGTATGTCCATATAAAAGTTCAGATTTATCATTTGTTCAACGTCATCTAACAATTCATTTAACTGGTCAAGGTATTATTTGTCCCCTTTGTTCATATGGAACATCGTCTCAAAATTCAATGATGCGCCATATGAAAATTGTACATCCAACTAGTCAAACAATAATTAAATTTCAATCAGCAAATCGAGTAACAACTGCAACTATAATTGAACAACATCAATGTCCATTATGTTCATATCAATGTGAACGTCCTGAAGCATTAGATCTTCATCGTCGTCTTGAACATGATGATGAAGAATTTGATATTGATTCATCATCAAGTGCAAGTGATGGCGACAATGAAGACGTAATGGAACATGATGATCTTCATTCATCATTCGATAGTAATAATAACATGTTTCAATGTCCAGTATGTACACCTTCGTCAAATACAAATAATTTTTCCAATCTTGAACAGTTTACCATGCATGTATTTACTGATCATATTAATTATATGCATAACAATCAATCGTGTCCATTTTGTTCCTTCATTGCTCATACAACATCAAAATATTCATTAACCGAACATATAAAACTTCATTTTAATGGCACACTTGTTGAACCAGATCCAATCGTTGGCATTGAAAATGTTAAAGAGTTATTAATTGAATAAAAATATTAATTCAAAGAAAAAAAAATAAATCGTGCATGACATATATTTACATGTATTTCGAGTTTTTATATTGTTATTATTATTATTTTTTCCTTTCTTTTTCTTCTTTCTTTTTCTTCTTATTACGGTGGTAGTTCTACTTTTCTCGCTTTAATTCTCTTGTTATGGTAGTGAAAAAAATAATATTAAGAAGAAACAGTATTCAACTGTGTTACTATTCCAAATTGTTTGGTTTCATTTTTTTTTGTTCAATCTTAAAAAGTCAATTGTGAGTGTTTTTCTCCTTTACAAAGAAATATATACATATACAACAAATCGATCTCGTTTTCTATCTTTCTTTTACTTATTTAAATCTTCAATTCGAACAAATATCTTGATACAAGAAAAAGAAAGACTGTAGAAATAAGTGAGAAACAAAAAGAAAAAAGAATAAAATACTTTCTGATTCAGTTATCAGTAGTGTTATGAAGTTTTTTCTTCTTTTTCTTCTTTCGTTTTTTAATTTGTTTTATAAGAAGATTTCGATCTTCTATTTTTATTGCACTATCTAATGGATTTGTTTGATCGATTTGATCAATGATTCGATCGATTGCTGAAACAAGTGGCTTTGATGAATTGTTTTGTTTACGTCGTTGATGTTTACTTATAATAGGACGAATAATTGAGTTAGATGATCTATTTCGTGAAGGTAATTGGGCATATTTAGAATCTTCGCTATGATAATCATCGTTGGATCTGTTTTTTGGTTTTATAGATTCAGTTAACGACGTTGATGATCGATCAATAAAGTATGTTGAACTATCATCATCTTGACTGAGATTATCATATGTAACATCATTGTCATTGTCTTCATCAGAATCGAGAATAATAAATTCAGGTGTCGATTTCACTGGAAGAGGAGAATCATTTGAAAGAATGATTGGTGAAGTGCTTTTAACTGGTTTACTTGGTGAAATTTCAATCCCATGATCTGAAAATAAATAGATGTAATTGAATGAGGCCATATTTTAATAGATGAAGCAATTTATTTTTCTAGGAAATCAACAATCCTTTAATGTGTCGTTCATAGATGAAGATTATCCATTTCTTTTCTACATGATCGTTTACAATTTACGAACACGAAATAACCAATGACCAAGATAAAGATTTTACTCGCTGTAGAGAAGTAAAAATAAAAAAAGGCATGTTCAAGGAAACAACAATTTAAAGTACTCTGACTTTTTTTGTTCGAAAAGTTTCTTTACGACTATCTCTTTTGGTTTAGTAATACTGAGACGTTTGCCATGATTCAATAAAAATATTCTTCATCGATTGATTATTCCTATATTTTTCCTCTTTGACTTAGCAATATTTTGAAAAATAAGCTAAACTCGTTCTCTAACCTTGACTCGCAAAGATATTTAAAAATCTACCGACACAAATTTTCATGCGTATTCTAAATAAAACAGACTGTGACCGTACGAGAATATTGTGTTCTGAAATGCAAGCATATTTCTCAAGTTCTTCACATTTTTATCTTTTCAATCGGCAATCTCTAGCTGTGAAATGAATTTCAATTTGTCCTGTTTTTAGGGATATTTTCTTGCAGTTTCTATACAACAGTTTCTTTTTGTGTTGGATTAAGTTATGATGAATGAAAGTTATTTTCTGTTAGTGAAATCGGCACGCTAATCTTTACTAGTAAACAGAATTCGAACTATAAAAAAATCATACTCTATCAAATAAGTATAAATTTATTACGGCAATTTATTGCATCAGTAGACACATGTAACTGTGATTTATGAATATTTGTTAATTATCGATGTGCAATTATCTATTTACTAATGACAGAAATTCGCTCATTATAAGATTTTCAAAGTTTTGTACTTTCATCAATTACAAGAAAATTTTTTTCAGAAGATTTTTAGCTCAACTAGCAATTAAATTCTTATTGTTCTCATATGATTTGTTAATAGCCACGGAAATTTCGAAAACATAAGCAGACTTGAGTTTTATTCAAAAATACATCAGAACTACAGTAGAGATGTACCAGTAGGTATGTCTCATCTGTCTCGAAATGGAAATTTCTCGATTCATGAATTATTTTTAAACTCCTAATTATATAAATCATAATGAATCCAATCAACACGATAAATTTTCTGAAAAAAACTCGTAGAATTTGATTTATTGACTGTAAAAATAGTTCGTTCTCGAATTTAATATCATGCTCTTTCAAGAGAAAATTCAGGTGCAAGAATTTTAAATATTTCTTTTCACAACCACAAATTGTGTTCGGTTTCAAGTCGAATGAGATAAGGAGTAACATTTCTTTCATTTCTGAAATATTGTAAGAATAGAGTATTTATGCTAACAATGATTAACTAAAGTTTCGATCCCACATCTAGAGTGCTGTAATTATTAAATCATACATTTGGTTTCGATTTACTACAAGTATTTTATTAGAAATGCATTTCAATAACTGTTCCATATGTGATTACTATTGTTTTCAAACTTTTCTTTTCAATTCATTCTTAAAGATATACGCTAAAAGATCAGTTGCTCAAAACAACCTGAACATTTTGTTATGTGATCACTATTCTTAGCCGGGTGAATTTATACTAGGAAGAATAATAATTGGTATTAACACGAAATGGCATTGTCTCTTTACTGGTTACAAACATATTTTTGTAATTAGTGAAAAACAAAAAAATGTCCAAAAGAGCAGATATCGTACAGACCACTGAATTTGATAATGAGTAGTTGGTCATCAATCATCTTTCCATTTTGGTGAATGCATACATGAGCACAGGGGCGGTGCGAAAGGGTTATAGCAGGGGGGGGGTCAACCCTAAAATCGGAGAAAATGCCAAAAATCGGAGAAAACAGCTCATTTCCGATTT
Organism: Rotaria macrura; assembly: GCA_900239685.1. Lineage (NCBI taxonomy): Eukaryota > Metazoa > Rotifera > Eurotatoria > Philodinida > Philodinidae > Rotaria > Rotaria macrura. The sequence continues at coordinate 41,398 of OENT01001349.1, read as the reverse complement.
TTCTGACTTAAATTAATTGATTTTACTCAAAAAAATCACAGAAATCAGGAAAATTCGATTTAAACTGCGTCACCCTAGACTGATATTTTGAAGAACAAGGAAAAAAACTTTTATTGTTGTAATTGACTCACTAATTTTTTTGATTTTAAATCGAAAAATCAGCCTTTTTGCGCTTGGCATTCTACAACATTGAGGAGAATAATATATTAGTTCCCCCGAAACCGGAGAAATTTATCTAGCGACTTTCTCCAAAATTTGAGAACATTATCCATTAGATTTCTCCAAAACCGGAGAAAATTATCCAATGTATTTCCCCAAAATCGGAGTAAACTTCTTTGTAAAATAAATTTACCCAACTTAAAAATGATCTATCAAAATTTTCGAAATCGGAGTAAGTTAGAGTCAACGGAGCAGGGGGGGTGACCCCCCCCCCCCTATGGCGCCGCCCCTGCATGAGCAAAATTTATGTCTTGTTTCTATGATGCAAAAATGTTTCTTTCATGAGATAGAAAAAAGGAACTGCAACAAGATTTTTTGCGTCGGAAATAATATGAATTCGAACATAGAAATATTTTCATTCTTCTTACCACTGTCTATGGAAGTATTAATATACGTTGTAGATTCATCATTCTTAGTTAAATCATTGACATGATAACTATTTTCTATTGAATGAGTTTTTGACGTAGATTTTCTCTTTTTCAGTGTATTCTGCTTGATTTCTTTATGATAGCGTCTTTGAAAATCAGCGTAATATTTTGGATTTATATATTCTTGTGGTATGTTCATTTTACATTTCAACCATTCACTATGCGGATCACTTGTTCGTTGATACAATTCACGTATTAATATTGCTCGAACATTTTCTATTGTTGCACGAGGATGAACATGTCCGACGATGGATTCATGTGTACTTGTGGGTAATTTTTCTCTAAAAAAAACATGATCAAAACTCTTTCGTTAAACTGAAAACTAATCATACTCAATCAATAGATCGTCTTCATATTCATCTGTATTTATGAGACGAACATCTGTTTCTGATGATGGTGATTTTTGTCTTCTGCAAACGAAAAACAACGATGATGAATAGTACGCAGATATCTGCCAATTCATACCTTTTCAATGTTGATGAACTACTATTTGAAAGAGGAATGAAATCACCCAACGATTCAGCTGGTTTATTCAATGAATTATTATTTTCATTCGAATCTTTTCTAATTTCATGAAACGAAAACAAAGGCTGGTACATATTTGATGTTATTTTGATATGAAAAATTATCTTACTGTTCATTTTCAATATTATTATTATCATTATTTGAATCAGCATATTTTGTTGGAAATATTCGTCTAAATATTAAATCTCGTTTTTCTTGATATTTTTTCGATATTTCTTCATGATCATCATTAAAATACGTATGTGAAGATGAAGATTTTCGAGTTTCCGTGTGTTCAAAATAACGTGTGTAAACAGCCGGAATAAATTCCGATCTTCGATTGAAATTACTCGACATTCAATCTACAAAAATTACTATCGTTGCACACACAAAAATGGATAAAGCAATGATTTCATTCGGAATCTATTGGCTGATCAAATGAACGAATTACAATTTTATTTGTTGTATACTCAATGTATGTCGTATTGTTATGAAATTCTTACGTTTTCGTCTCAAGAGTTTAAAATTTCAAGAGTAAAATTTGGTTTCCGCGCATAAACATACGCGTTGCTATTCAATTGAGAGTAGCGTTCCTATCGTCTTGTTTATTATTGTCAATAGTCTAGTACATCTGCTGTGTTCTGTCGATGGAATTTCTCTGTTAACAATAATAATAATAATTATACATATATTACTTTTTATTGATCCACTAATACGATGCCTATCAATGAAACGACATCATCAGGTAAAAATAAATTAGGCCTAACATTACCTGAAGTACCAAAAGATCCTAGTGATCAGAATCATAGTGAAAATGGGTAAGAAAAAAAATTAATCATTTTAAAAACAAAAAATTATTTTCACATTCTATCGTTGGCATATTTTTAGCATTCCAGATGTATGTATTGAACGACTGCAAGAAGAGTTCAATCAGTTGGAATGCACTGATAAACAAAAAGATCGTATGGAAGAATTTTTTAATGCAAAACGTGCTGTCGGTGAATTAAAACAGGATGATTTGGTTAACATCTGTGAATTAGGTCAAGGTAACGGGGGCGTTGTTTATAAAGTTCGCCATAAACCAACAGATAAAATAATGGCTAGAAAGGTACGATTGTTTACATTCATGAACAACTTTTATTTTGCTTTGAAACATTTCAGATTATTTATTTGGAAGTTAAACCAGCTCTGAAAACTCAAATCATCCGTGAATTAAAAGTACATAAGATCGTATTCTATTCTTTCTTTCTGTCTTTTTTTCCTAATTAATCAGAACAAATCTTTGTATGAATATCATTTTTCTATTTCTATTTTAGGTGCTTCATCAATGTAATTCACCATATATAGTTGGATTCTATGGTGCTTTTGGTGTTGAAGCTCAGATCAGTATTTGTATGGAATATATGGTAAAGATAAATAGAAACACTTCTTCTTTTTTTTACAGCAAGGCTAAGATCTTATGCATGTCTGCTGACATCAGTAATATTTTCTTTATGCGATTTCTGGGATTTAATCATTATACACTACAGTAGACTAACAACAGACAAAGAATATTGATAAAGATAAGACGTGTAGTCAAGCGTTTAGTAAGAAAAGCAATTAATTAATATCGGTTGGGAACATTCAGTACGAACAAGAACTTTAGCGTAAATGTGGTAGAAGCATTATCAATGGAATACTGTTACCATCACATTTTGTATCTTAAAAATAGAACAATGATACATTTGTTTACAATCCTAGAAAATGATTCTGGTCTAGATTGTTTTCCATTCGATATTGTAAAATCAAATTTTTCTAAGTGAAAAGTAAACTATGGATACGAATATTTTGTCTGGATTATTAGCCGTTTATTATTTGTCAATGTGATATACATGGAATCAAAACACAGGCGATCGATAAAATTCAAACTAGTTCATTTCTCTTTTATTGAGATTCAAATCATCGATTTTCTGGATTTTCTAATAAAATATAAAATTTATTCTTACTTACAGTAGAACTTCGAATCTTCGATTAGAAATAAAACTAACAATTAATTAGTTCTTTAATTAGATCTTATAAGTTCAAAGTGTTCTAATTCTTTTCTGACTATTATAGAAATCTTTGATTATTAACTTAAATCATAGATATTAGACACTTGGGAAATGTGATCGTCTAATTCGTGTATTTCTCTATCAAGGATGTATATCCTTCAGACAAAATGATCTTGTACTTGTATTTTAATTCTCCTGATAGATCAATTATTTTTATGAATGTCTCAAGTGTTTTAGAAATCGATTTCTGTACGAATTTGTATCAGAAAAATAATAAAACTTCTGACTCACTCTAGCATTTTTTTGAGGAAACGATAGAATGGGAATTCATTGTTATAAATTGAAATCTGTCACTATGCAACCGGTAAACAGATGTATGGAGTTGAGGAAAAAATTGTGAAAAATGATCACTTTGCAAGCTCAACTAACAGTCTTATTGTCATGTTTCAGAGAAATAAAATAACGACGATAATTTCCTATATTTCTTTTGTTTGTTTTAGGATGGTGGTTCATTGGATTTGATTCTTAAAAAAGTCATGCGTATTCCTGAACATATTCTTGGAAAAATTACTGTTGCTGTAAGTTGAATAGCATTCTTCAAATTCCAATCAAAATATTGATTGTTTTCTTAGGTTCTTCGCGGTCTCAGTTATTTACGAGAACGACATCGTATAATGCATCGAGGTAAAACTATCTATTTATTGTAAAAAAAAATTTTTCCTTCTAAAAAAATATCTCATCTCTAGATATAAAACCATCAAATATTCTTGTGAATCTTCAAGGTACGGCTAACTTTTTCTTTTCTAGCATTTTATTTCTCTATCATATTATTAAAAATAATTAGGTGAAATAAAACTATGTGATTTCGGTGTTAGTGCCCAGTTAATTGATTCTACATTACATACATTCATCGGTACTCGCTCGTATATGTCGGTATGAAAGTTTTTCTTTGGTTTAAATATAATTTTTTGTATAATTGCTGCATATTTCTTAAGCCTGAAAGACTTGAAGGTGCCCACTATGGAATAATGAGTGATATATGGTCATTAGGTCTTTCACTTGTCGAAATGGCTGTTGGTCGATATCCAATACCACCACCATCAACACAAGATATCGATGATTTATTCAAAGAAGATCCAGTTGGAAATCGTCCACGACCAGAAGGTCTTTGAAAATTTATTACTTGCATTGTACATATAAAAGTCATTGTTTAGGATTTGGATGTTACAAAGGTTTAGCCATATTTGAATTAATGGAATGGATTGTCAATGAAGCACCACCAAGTCTGCCACGATCACATTATTCATCGGAATTTTGTGATTTTGTTGATCGTTGGTAAGTTGATTTGGTTAAATCGATATTTTTGTTGTATGACTTTATTTTTAGTTTAAAGAAAAGTACAGCTGAACGAGCTGATTTAAATACACTTTTAGTATGAAACGAAGTATTTTCATTTTTGTAAAACTACATTGTTGATTTTTCTCTTCCTAGCATCATCCATTTTATAAACGTTATGAAACTGAAAGTGATAATCAAGACGTATCCTCATGGATACGACAAGCGTGTGGAACAGATGTTGATACAATCAGTGACAATATGAATCGACGTACCGGAAGTGGTGTATGATCGAAATGAAAGGAAGAAAACATCTAGTCAGATGTGTATTGATATCTTTTATTTTTCTTTCTATTAAATCGAAAATAAAACATATTTAACTTCTTCTTTCAATGTTGTTCGTCTGTCAATTTAACAGTACCTATATATATATATATGTATATATATATATATACATATATTTTTTTGTCTTTGTACATTTATTGTATTAGTTAAAACAAGGAAAATGTATATTTTATGCAAACAGTAATCTATTAATTTGTTCTTTGCCCTTCAGTTCTAGAACTTATTTATTTCTGTTTTTCTTGTTCTTTTTGTAGTAGTTTATAGAAGAAAGAATGAATAATGTAAAAGATTTTTGATTACTCATTCCGTGGGACTTCATATTAGTTTTGTGGTTTTTTTTCCTGTGAGATACTGAAAAACGTATACTACTCTTCCTTCATTTCTTAAAAATGATTTTTAGCCGTATTCAAATTGTCTAGCTTTTTTCGTGGTACATTGAAACTATAGAAGAAAAAACGATGCTCAAACTTGTAGCTCTTTATAATCATGTGCTAGAGACATATTTCCCCAAGTAAAAGTCAAATATAGTTTATTTGACAACCCGGAATTCCCTTTAGGCTTTCCTTGTGTATATTTAATGTTTCTTGTGTTTGATAGATCATGTCCAGAGTTCCAATTTGACATAACCTTAATATTTTTAATTCATATTTTTCATGCAGAGAAAAGGGAAGTTAAGATGGATACCTCGAAAAATAGTCAAATGCAAATGGTTACCTATATATAGATTGGTGAATCTTTTTTAATAAATAATGAAAACGCTTATTTTCAAATACGACATGTGTGAGACACTGCATGATCTTATGTTCTCTAAAACAAAAACCGACGCAATTACTAAATACTTCGAATGAAATCCCTTGGACAATTATTTTTGAATATATAATCAAAAAAGCAGATACACAGAGAAAACACTTGTTTTTTTCTCATGACAAAAGCCATTTGACAGCAAAAAATTGCGGAAACGATTGTAATTTTTTGGAAAAAAAATGATGTCATGCCAAATAAATAGCAGTTGAGTCTATGAAAAATCTAATCCTAAACTATTCTTTCGTTCATTTATGCCAATTTCGATTAATCTGACGGAAGTAAGCTTTTTTCAGGTGGGTGAACAGATTAAAAAACACATCACATTTTGAGATAGAATTAAGTTTTTGTTATGACAGTCAAGTCTTCGCCTAAGACGACCTGTCAAATCTATTGAAAGAACGATGATGAGTGTTATAATAATCATTTAGACATTGATTATGGAATTCCGTTATAACGAACCCACGTCAAAAATTAAAATAGCTTTATTAGATTAATAGAAAGACTAGAATCGGGTGATTATTTCTACTCTTCAGAAATTATTTATCAACGTTCGAATAAAACAATCATTTTTATTTTGTTTTTCAAGGCTAGTGTTTTTCCATATCAGTCAACAATACAATTGAACATGACGTCAACTTTTTTATCTATGATCAATAAATTCAATATATTAAACATTGAAGCATTTAGCAGTTTATTTCTATTGTAGTAATTAACGATCGAGTACGTTTATTATCAAATATGCACAACGAACGAGTTGATTGATTGTAATAATCGATGAAAACACAAACTGTAATAGATTTTTTGAGATTTAGATTATCGATAAATTTTCTGAAAGAATCTTTTAATTAGAAAATTTTCTAATTAGCATTAAAAATTCGCATGAAAAGACACATGCCACTAATCTCACTTTCATTTGTAATGTATGACGAGCACGCCCCCACCCATGTCTTAACTCTAGACTTGTCCTTCCAATTGAATGATTATCTTTGTTTAAGAACAGAAACGTGTAGTGCTTGATGCGTGTATATCAAGAACTCGTTCAAAATAATTTGTATGATCGAAGAAATTCTAAACAAAAATCGACTTAATTATCCTACAAGAGAATTGAACGAAATTCGAACACTAAACACTAATATATATGTAACACTAGAATACAGTAACTATGATCATGTATTTTAAATGAATCTTTTCATTCGAGTACGAAACGACATGCTTCAAAAAACGAAACCGTACTTGTTGAGATTAGCAGAAACGTATTTCTTTTTTAGTGAATAGAAAAGCTCTGGATTAAACAGTTGGGTATTATTAGATATACTTAATCGTATATCTAATTCAATGTCGTATGTTCTTTTGTTCGTCATTTATTGCATCATTCAGCAAGACATCTGTACTTAATATCATTGTGTTACGTCGGTTTAGTTTAATGATGAGTAAGATCACCATTATGATTAGTTTGAATAATTGATTATTGCAAGTGATCTTGCGTCAAATTTAATGATTCAATCAAAATGCAATAGGCACTATTATCATTAAAATCGATAGAGCTTCAAATATGCATCTCTTAGAGTAGTAGAAAAAGATGAAGACAAATATAATTTTATACATATGTTTATTTTCTTTTGTCAACGATCAATTATTCTGCTTTAAAATTGTTAAGAATGAATAGAAAACAAGATACATGACAAAAAGAAAAGAAAACATAAATATAATACTGATAGTTTTTATTCGATGGACCACGGACGGAGAAGTTTAAAAAAAAAAGGCAAAGAGACAAATATAAATCATAGAAATATAAGTGTATTGTCATTGTACAAATGAATATAGCCCTATAATAATAGAATAGAAGAAATAAGAAGAAATTTTGCTAGATCGACTTGAAAAATTATTTATTTCTTTTGGTAGAAAATCTAAACAAAAATAGAAACAAGAGAAATCAATATTTTTCGGAAAATTATCAATAGAATATATACGTATAGTGCTTGACAAATGAAATTTATCTGCATCATATTGTTTATATAGATCATGTGTTGTTGTTATTTTTGTTGTAGTTATTCTTATTATTGTGGCCATTGTTGTTGTTGTGTGGCGATGTTTCTTCGAAACATGATGATGATGATTTTGAATTATTTGTATTGATCGTTCATCTTGACCAAAACGATTGGTTGCACGGCAAATAAGATTTGAATTAAAAAAATGTTTTGGAATTCGCTTGAAATATTAAAAAACAGAAAGAAGATGAAGTTTCATCATTCGTTATGAAAAGATAATCATTGATTTACTTTGATAAAAAGATTTGTTTTCCACCTAGTTGCATTTATTTTCTCTTGTGTAATCGACAAAATTGGAATTTCTCTTCTACTATTATGATTATAAAATCCTTGATTAAATTGATGAGATAAATCCATTTCTTGATTAATATCATTGGTGAATCGATGCAACCACCGTATATCCGGTTCCGGATTAGCATCAATCAAACATTCAAATGTAATGGTATCATCGATAGAATGAAAAGATTTTACTCTAGGACTATAAACATCTGGCGGAACTAATCAAAAACGAGAACAAAACAAAAAACAAATAAAACAAAATTATATTAAAATATTGATTTCATCTTAACTATTTCGAAAAACTTACATTGAACGTCAAGTGTATAAAATCGACCTATTGTACCGATTGTATTCGCTGCTACACATTCATATGTGCCATGATGCCAGCGATCAACGTTATGAAGATTCAATTGACAAGTAGTAGGCGTAGTTGTACAATTGATCATCGTTTTTGGTTGATCGTCTAATGAAAGCAATACAATAGAAGAATGAAAACAAAAAAAGGCTTTCTTATTGTTTTTAATCTATACCATCGATCTTTTTTATCCAACTGAGAAATGGACTTGGTTTACCCTGTGCTTCACATGCAATAGACACATTTCTTCCGATCTGTGTACGCAGTAATGTCGCATATGTATCAGTGACAAAGTATGGTCGTTCTAATCAAACAAAACAAAAACAGACACACATGTTTAATATCCACTTTTACAAAAAAAAATTACAGCGAGCGAGTCAACTTTTTCATTTTCTTATTTCTTTCCTGTTCAATCTTCATTAGTAGCAAAAAAAAAGATCGACATCTAATCATCGTCTCGTTTTAATTCCTGTTCTTGTCGTGATCTTCTCCATTTATATTCGGAGAAACTGATTATGTAATGAAATGTTATCAAATGTAATGTATGGATGTCATAAACATATGATGATCATGCTTACCAACAATATTCAAAACGAATAGTTTGATAATTCTATTGTCTTCTTGACATGAATACGTCCCGTCATCGGATAAACGTACATCATCAATTGTCAATGAATATGTCATTATTTCGTATGACCATGTACCATTAATAATATGAAGAATGGGACGTTGCTCTATTTGAAAACGTTGATCGGAATTAATTCGACTTGTTGAATAGAAAAATACTTCGGCATCTTCTAAACGTAGCCACAGACCCTGAAATAAAATAAAAAAGAATAAGGATCATTAAGTTTGATTATAATCAAATGAAAAGTTCTCTCTTTTTTTATATATATTCTTTCTCCCTGAAAATGTCAATGATCATTAGACATTTGACGACAGGTGAAGAAAAAAAAAAGAATGTCATTGACAATTGAACTTACTTTCATATTACCAGACATAGTTGAATTACTCAGTTCGCATTCCATTCGTACCCGTTTGCCCACATTGACATTAATATAATCTCGAGATATATGTGTATCGTCACTCAAACTATGTGTCATTGTGTGCAAAACGGTCAAAAATAGTGTCGTCATAAGACGACGGATAATCATTTCATCAATATGTAAAAATGATTGTACATCTAAAAGAAAGAGCAAGATGTGAAGAGAAAGAAAAAAAGGACTTGATCTTCTCTATCTATTCATGCATGTTTGCTTGCATTTATATACATGTATGTATATACATATATATACATGTATAGATGAATTTAGAATAGCCAGAAGCTAATTCTAACACCTCTTACACGCTATCCCTATCGTTGACGTTTACTAGATGTACTCGTTTGCTTTTTTTTGTCATAATGCGAATTTTGCTGCTTCTCATATATTTATATATATTAGACCCTATGGGCCTCGTGCATATATATAAACGGAAGATTAGCTTTCTTTCGTTTCTATTTTATTTAACCTTGAATACGTTAAGATGAAAAGTAAGAGAAAATGTCCGTCTGTCTCATGACATGATCAAAATGAATGAATGAACCTATTTTTTTCCAATTTTCATCTCATATATTTTCATAGATACTCAGTTGATGTGTGTGTGTGTGATGCGTCATCTCCGCCCATTCCTCGTCGATCATCAACAGTTAATGTGTATCTTTGCACGCGTCCGTACAATAAAAATACTATTATACTTTTTAAAAGAAATAGTAAGATGAGAGATTTCGAGTTTGAACGATGTAGGAACAAGTAGCCAAAAAGAAAATAAATACAAAGGGCAATGAACGACAAGAACTCACCTGTAGCTAACAATAACGGATGTTAGTGTGATGATCTGCTTTTGGCATCACATCACCAATGAACCATTCATCTAATATGAGAATATTCATAAGAAGAAGAAAAAATTCACCTTTCGCTTCCCTTCGTCCACTTTCTCTCTTCAATGTGTTTTATGAGAGTGAAAGAGACAGAGAAAGTATAGGAGTACGAGAAAGAGGAAGAAAGAAAAGCAGACAGACAACCAAATAATTGGCTCATTGTTATCATTTGCTTCATCATCTTTCCTCATATTCACTAGCTCGAACGCTAATGAACTGTAAATTGATGAGTCGAACGATGATGATGATTACGATGATGGCTGTGATCATGCACCGGCTCGGTTTATGAGTGTACGACGCCGGTCTTTGTTACTTGCATGTTGTCAAATAGTAACACATAACCTTTTTTTATTGTTTTAATCAAGAATCTCAATGTCGGTTGAAAGAATCTCAAAGTGGTCACTATTCACCTACCATAAAACTGAATGAGCACAAGCACGCATACGAACAATGTCTATATTCGCTTCTCGCACGTATTAATCCTTCAAATTCAATGATTATGCAAGCAGTCTCTCTTCTATCCTTAAATGTCCTTATGTTTTTTTCAGCTCTTTCTTGTTCATACGCTTAAACGATGAACTACCAATACTTCTACTTACTATTGTGAGAACAAAGCTATAGAGAATCTCCCTGTTGAATAAGAATGAGAGGAGAAGAAGAATAAGAAGAACAAGAAGAGAAAAAAACGAAGAAAAAAAATATTTATTGATCGGTAATGGTAGTCTTTTTGAATATATATATATATTTATATATATCAATTGAATTTCCATTTCTTTCTTAAAGACAAAAAAACAAGAACAACTATTGTGCGAGTCGCACAACTATTTTCTTTGTTTTGTATGTTATATATCCACGTTTATGTGTTCGTATGAATGAACACAATACAAAAGAAAAAGAGAAAAGGGGGCAGAGAGAGACCGGCCAACACATTAATGTCGATCCCTAAAACTCTTATGTACACATAAACGTACTACTATTAGATTTTCTTATAAGATGGTATTTGATATCTTTCCTCAATTAATATCGATCAATCAAAAGATGTATATACATATGTATGAATATATCATGTTCAATATTCGCTTACTAATTTAGTCAGAGAGTATAAACTAGCTGTTCCCCCTATTCCACTTGACAGTGGCCTCGAGCGTTCATACACACATACTACCGACACTTGTTTGGTGATGATGATAACGAGCTTGTGTCAAGAATATTGGGGAGAAGAACGAAAACGCTTGAATGGAAGACTAATTGGTCGTGTAGGGTTGCTCTCCACTATCCATTGGCGTTGAGAAAAAAGAAGAACCTCCTCTTTCTCCTTCTTCTCTTTCTGCTGCGTCTATACGTATCTTGACCAATTCGTCATCACTTGATTTATCATTGCTCTAGAAAATTGATCTGAAATGAACTGTCCATGAGAAAGAAGAAAGCATAATGGAGAAAACATGTCGGACTGATATTGCGTGGTTCTCGTTTTATTGCCTGTCAGACTATCTAATTTCCTTTCTGTCCATTCTACATTCATTTGTATCAATCGGCTGGCTACTTACGCACAAAAATTAAGAGAGACGTCGAACATGAGAGAGAGAGAGAGAGAGAAAGACAAAAATACGCCATTATATGCTTTGAAGACCATGATCAATTACGGTATTGCAAGGTAAATGATGCCGTTTGACGATGATCGAAACGAACAATTCACATACGGCTTTGATTTGAATAGAATATTTTCCTCGACTTGACCACATGCGGCACATGTATATACTCGGCATGGTCTCTACTCAATTGACGACTTCCCACAACGATGGTCTCTTCTTCTTCATCTTTTATTTGCAAGTTGTTTAGACAAAGAACAAGCTAATCATCATTCCGACGTTCCCGACACACAACTGTTCCATCCATCTGTACGATCATTCTATTTTCATATACGTTTTCTTTCAGTTCCTTTCTTTTTAAGACTAACAATATTGAATGCAGAAAGGAATATGTCTGATTCAAATCAAGATTGTATATATGAAGTTAATTTTTGATTAACATTGTATGTTCTGTTTTGCTTCAAATTATCATTAAGAGCTAGCTATTACTTCAGTTGTACTATACAGAAAAGGAAACATCCGGCACTTGTCGTCGTCTTCTTCGCCGGTTCTTTTTGTCACGCTAAATCATGCATGCAAGTGATGGTTGTGTTGTGTGTATGCCTATGATAAAAGTCAGAACACGATTTTTTACTATTGGGATCAAAGAAAAAGAGATTATGCAACTTTTGTGCATCATATTAACTGGGCAGTTTGTTTCACAATTTTTCTTCGAGTACTGAATGTCTCTTTCTCTTCTATTCTTCTTTTATTTCTATTATATTGAATATGACCAGCATCACACTTCAATATTGTTTTGCTTATTGGTAAAAGCACGATGACGATCATTTGAGAATATTGTTGAAAGCAATCAGATAGTTGTCGGCAATCTCATATTACAATAACAAAAAGGAAGAAGAAAACGAAGAAGACAACAATCATTTCAATCTACAATAGGAGGATCAACTGATTTCGTTTTGTATTATTCTTTGTAAGCTACAACAAGATCTCATATACTTCAATCGATATTGCTCAAAATAATAAAGCCTATGTTTTTTTAAGAGAATAATTGGATAAGTAACTGTCACACAATTTAACAAACTTTATATACATGTTGAATAAAAATTATCATAGGTGACACTAGTTGGTATTGATCGTTTCGTTCGTTCTTCTTCTTTATATTACATGGATTTACCCACTATCGAATCAAATAAATTTTCCAATGTTTATTTATTTTCCTGTTTTTTTTTGTTGAAAGTTAAATACACTACCACTGTGCACATTCTAATCGATTTTAATATTTTATTTTCGTTGCTTCAGTTTAACATCAATGTCTGCAGCTCTATCACCTACACCACCGAATTCATCATCAAATTCATCAATTTCGAATTCTGGTAAATTGTTTTTCAAGTGAAGTCTTTGTTCATAAATTCACTTCTCTGATTTTTCATTTAACAAACAAAAAAAACACAATAGATCATCAAGTAACGGATGAAAAACCTACTACTAATAATAAATTTCAACAGCCAGCATTTCTGCGTTCATTTGAAGCTGAATTAGATAGAGTAGATGAATATTTTCAAACCAAAGCACCCGATGTTCGTCAAGCTATACTTGATAGTTTACAACGTATGTACAATCAAAATGAATGGCATGATAATCCATTAACAATGATATGTCGTGATCTTGATGTTCATGTAAGCATTCATTTGAATATTTAAATTAATTAGTTTTACATATTTATTTTATTCTAGGTCCCAACACCTGAACAATTATTGGAATTAAAAGCAACTCGTGATGCGTTGAAAGCTGAATATGATGCTTTACGTCAATCAGTGAACCATTGATTTTTGTATCATTATTATTTATTGTTTTCTTTTTTTTCTATATCGAAATGTATTCAACAATCATTTGTTTCTTCTAGTCGAAAAGAAAAGAAAAAAAGATAAACCGTATTTATTTTCGGTCTTAAAATTTTGTTGTTCTTTGTGCACTACTTTTTTCTGGTGTCGATCTATTTTGTGCCTCTATTCTCTCAGGAACTTGTCATCGTTTGCTGTGTGTGTGTGTGCGTGTTCGTGTACATATCCATTTTTTGGTCAACTCTTTCCTTGTGTTTTTGATGAATAGAAACAGACTTACGAGATAGAAGAAAAATTAAACAGACAGATATTTATTTAAGATAATTACTTTTTCTTATTGATTTTAATCAAATACGAAAACGATGAGCGATATTTTAAAGAAAACAGCGCAAGATTTGGAAGATAAATATCGATTACCAACTGAAAGTAAAAATCAATGGAACTTACGAAAACGATTTCTGGAAAAATATTGGGAGAAATACGATGAAGATCGCCTATTATGTTTAGCTCGTCAGTAGATTTAAATCTAGATAATCAAAAATATATTATTCTATTTCAGAATGTTATGTCAATATGCGATGTTTGGGATGCAAATATTCAAAATCTCTTAATTCATTAATTGAAGATCTTGCAAAAGATATCGAATAACAAGTCATCGGATTAATTCTCTAATTATAGCTGTTTTTTGTTATTGCTGTTTATGTGTAAAAACAAAACTAAATCAGACATTCAAAATCGTATTAGTTTTGTTTTGTTTTTTTCGTAATTAAAAAGATCCTCTCTTAATTGATGAACGAACTCTTTCTTTTCTTTTTTTACTACCATTGTACAAAGTTATACGATGGTCTGAACGCATAATACACTTGATGTTTTGTACTAATCATTGTTTATAATAATGTATTAAAATTTATTTTCAAAAATCTAAACAAATATAAAGAAACTCATTTGCATTTATGATTAGATTGATTTGATTAATAAATAGATGGCCTCAAGACATTGCCTAATAAGAATTCTAATGGCAAGTATTTATTCCATGAAAATTTCATTGAACGTAAGTTTCATGTTCCAAATTCATTGATACACAACAAAATCATCTTGCTCTATCGTGTAGAAAAATATTTATTCAAATCTTGAAGAATTGATACAAGCTAACAGCGGAACAATAAATAGGCTGGGGCATAACATAAATGTGTATATTCTTGTTTTAATTTCCTAACTGACTTCGATCCACGTAATAGTGTAGATGTGAACTTTTCTATTCATCGATGTTCATACCGACATCTTAGTATAAAAATGTCTTTTGTAAAAAAAAAAAACAGAAAGTCAAATCATATTTAAATGTCAATTGCAGTGTCAGCTTATCTTTGAGACGAATAACTTATGAAATGTAAACCATGTTATGTTCAAGAATATTTAAAAATACTGTGATTATAAAACTACTATTGAAATAGCCTGTTTCTGATGTGTGTCAGTTAGTGTTAATGCTTTCCTTGCTAGTCATTTAATATTAAAAATAGGAAATGAATAGTCAAAATGAATTAAGTTGATGTCATTTTATCGTTGCACTTAGATGACATTGACCTGTGAGAATACTGCACTACTAAGGCAGATCTATAAGGAAGTAACGATCTGAAATTTTGGATACTCGAAATTATAGATACGTAGGTGTTAGATCAAAGTAATACATTATAAAATTATAGTTCGTTTTTTTACAAGACTTGAATGAACAGTTGGTTTCTGGTTTTTATTCCATCCATACACATGTATGCGTTAACAAATATGAGTGTGACAAACATCTATAATGCGAAAAATTTTAATATAGTTTATGAGACAACAAGTCAATAACTATGGAATAGCAGACTCAAACTTTAAGAGCGGGATACTGGGTCAGTTGTGGCGCTGGAAAAAAACCACTAAGTCATAATGAATGAGTAAGATTATAGATAATCCATGTCGTTTTCGCTGTCTCTGTTGAATAGGTCATTTTTCACTTCATATTTATATTTATGTGATTCATTTGAACTGAACAAATAAATTTCTATGATTATAATATTACAACTTTCTAAGTATGTCGACACCGATGAAACAAATATTAGTAGAGCTTACAGCTTTTCTAACGGAAATAAGTGATGAAAGTAATTTACTTTCTTTTCCCAAGACAAATCTTTATCATTCGTACAATGGCCTTGCTGTGAGATACTTGTCGGTGTCGGCAACATCATCTGCTAGTGTAAGAATAATTTCTCTAATACGATTTTTTAATGCTTTTCTGTAGGGAACTATTCACCTGGAAAAAAGTGTGTGCTGTCTCACATGTATAACTCAAATCTAATAAGGTTAGCGTATAATCTGATTGTATTAAATTGATATTACAATTAAAATTACAGTAACATTTTAATTCATCGATTTTTCAATATCTTCATCTCCATATTGATTGTTCATGTTTAAAATCAAAGAAAGAAATTTTGTCTAGTAAAGGTCTACAAATTTTCCTGTTATGAAGATTCCTACTTATAGTTTAGAAAAAGAATTTGCACTTGTCTAGTACTACGTTAGCACTTGTAAACCTTGAGGGACAACATTTAAACTACGAAAAACACTAATATTAGTAATTGTATATTTCGTTGCTAAATGTATGCCTCGTTCGACAGTTCTAACAATGTGTTACAAAAACAAAAATCTATCTATTTCTATGTCACGATAAATTTTGCATAAAGATAAATTACATTAAATGCCAATATCCAACAGATCGATAAAAAATTGAACTTTATCGGTTTTTTTTACTTAGCAATTTGTATGACAATTGTAAAAATACTTGTTATCGACGACATGGATCTGCATACTAATATTTCAGAATAAGTATATATATATATGCTGTTTCTCACACAGACTGATAGGTCACAAAAATACTACTCATGAATGGATTTTTATTTTTTTGCCGCTCATCTTCAAATGAAAGTATTTCAATTGGCAGTGACAAAGAAGCATTGCATGATTATATAATACTGTTGCTGTAAGGTTGTATTAGCGATCGGAAAGACTAGATGCCGATGTGGGAAATAATAATTACTACATTGAAAGTTTGACATACATTAAATCGTTTTATACTGAAGCAAGAAATAGAAAAGGACAAAATTTCTTTATAAAAAAATATGGAATTCCATCGAAATTTGATCTTCTCGTCAATTCTGTTCTAAAAATTAGAAAAGTTGTTAAAACTACTGTTCATATTAAAAAAATTTCATTGAGCTTGTTTTTGAGCATTTCTGGATGATGCAAAAACAATTTTAGGGAAAAAGTGTATTAATGTTTCTTTTTGTCTCTTCCAATTGAAACTTTATTTTTCTTTTGAAGTTAAATGGGAAATAAATCAAACTGTATTCGCCAATAGTATTTTTTGTAGGTTATTCAAACATGTGAGAAACAGCAAACATAAACTGATTCCGAAAAAGTAGTACTCAGATGCATGAGTGCAAGTTTTTTTCAATACAATTGCATATATAGTTTTAATTAGGAATCGCTGGGGATTACAAAAGTCAATCAACATTAAGATTATTGCCATATTGTTAAGGTCAACATCTTGACTACTAAATACGTCTGTATTCTATAGGGATATATAGTACGATGAAAAGTAATTACTCATTGAAGATAACTGGCGGATGATAGTTTGGATGTTAATTGTCAAAAAACAAACGAAACCGATAAGACTATCCTGTTTACTCAAATGTACTACTTTATCGACTTTTACAATAGAAAACATGATGATGTATTTATTATTTCTTGAATTTAATCATGAACTCATTCTAAAGATCATCATGTCAACCTATGAGAAATTTCAGAAAGAAAACGGTTCAAATTTTTTATAAGAATTAACAGAACAATTTTATGGTCGATTTAAAACTATTGACTGGAGTCACCACGAAAGCACTAATGATGCCAGAGGATCTCTTCGTAACAAAAATCAAATGTGGCATAATCATTTTTGTTTCATGTAATCGATATAAAATCGAAGGAAAATTCAAAACAGATTGTATTTCAAGTCAAAATATAATATCAGAAATAACATGGCCTGTATCAAAAAACTGTATGTGATTATTTTATTATTTTTATTGTTTAGATCGATTATTCTACTTTATGTTAAATAGACTCGCATCCATGTCGTACATAACTATTTTTGATCGAAAGGCAAGTATAGCGAGAATAAGGCTGGATGACGCTGTTTAGCTTATAAAATTCGATGGACCTCCGTGAAACAATATAAACATATGGCCTGCTTCTAAATAAAGCACCAATAGATTACATATACATATTGTTTTTGATCAAAAATGGATATTTATATTATACTCATTAGATGATAGTTTAGTACTGGTATAGGTCGTGACATTTACCTTAGTTAAGATCCATCTATTTTCAGTTGTTAAATTAATATACAAACAGTGGACTATCTCATTATAATTATTTTCTGCCATTTCAAAAGATCTTCATAATCTTGCAAGAGAAATATCAAGAACTTTGATGCAAATACTTCAAGGGTAGGCGAGCAAATAATAGTTTAGCATGGATCTAAATTTTTAAATAAATATTTTAGTGTTGCTGCATATTTTTCATCTTGGGTATATTGAATAATAAAATCTATTACATATATATATATATTTATTTCAAAAGACAAATTATTCTCAATTGATAGCATGCTAACATTGTGCTTTTGTTTTTATTAATGATGCAGTCTCGTGATTTTCCTTAAAACGTTGACACAAGTTGGTTATATTGCAACATCTAATTTTTCAGTTATGAAATAACTGATGTTCAAACATTTTGACTATTCATAATAATGAGAACGAATTAATTCTCGATTTCGCTTTCATGTAAAATTACGATCAGTCATGATTACTTTTCGTCTTTTTAATATTGAGAATGATAACAGTATAGCAATGACTTTTTATTGTTCAAATACCTTAATTTTACTGTGAAAATTTGTAATAGTTTGAGCTTCATTTGTTTTTCTTATTATTTACTAATACATTGAATAAGAACGACCTTTTTTCTATTTTTAGCTCTATGAAATTCTTCCCGCTTTGTTTACTCGTAGTTCATCATTAATAATATAAGGTTTGCTGCTTAAACAAATTTCATGTCGTTCACCGATACGAACTGTTTTAACGTTGATGGTCAAGTGAAGTAAAAGAAAATTTATTAAAATAAGTAAACATGGTAAAAATAATGGAATAATTTAGGAGATAAAAAAACAGGAATTAAGAGCAACGAAAAATGCAAAGATTTAACTGATACTGATGAGAGTCTATTTTAATTATTATGGAATAACTTAGAAATCTTGTTTATTCATGCGTTGATGATAGAATTCTCAACAATTTCATCGGTACGGGTGCAAATCAGATTGTAAATTGGATTTGATGGAAACAACAGAAAAGGAAAATGTCGAATAGGCAAGGTAAAAGTTGAAGAGACAAATTTAGAAGTGGAAAAAACAGAAATTCAAAATGTCGAATGAAATAATAAATAGAAAAAGGAAAACGTCAAAAAGTCAAATGTCGAAAATTGAAAATTTTAAATAGCCTTGAAGATAAGAAAAACTTTATTAGAGTGTGCATGTGTGGGTTAATCTAAGATTGTCCACACTCACATCCACACTTTACACTGATATAAATGTATATATATATATATATAGTTTACGTTAACAGTGAACTTCCAAAGATTGTAAACAATGAAGAAGACAAATTTTAACTATTCTTGTAACAGCTAATACCTGTTCGGAAAATAAAATTTCGTTATCTATAGACATCTTCTAGATTCTACATTTTTCTTGTGATGTTGTTCTTTTCTGTTTTTTTCCGTCGATTCGAGTTAACTCAAGGATCTTATCATGTGATTGATGTCAATTATAGAATTAATGTCGATGATAACATTGAAGTGGACTTTATCGAAGTATTTTTCATGTCAAACGATGGAAATCGACTCGATGATTTTAATGGTTATATTATAGTGTGTGTACATTAGCTTGTTTCAATTTTTATAATGACTAGATAAATAAATTGAAAAATTAGTCTGTCAGCACATTTCTATATTTGTATATGTTCCAAGGATTCTCATGTATCGTACTTGATTAATTCTCATCATACAATCTTAAAGTTCGACAAGATTCTCTTATCGAAATGAGATCTCATTCAATTCTTTCTCCGACAAGTTTATAAATATGTCTTTATCGCCAGATATCGATATTGTGAGCTAAT
Source organism: Rotaria macrura (assembly GCA_900239685.1). NCBI lineage: Eukaryota > Metazoa > Rotifera > Eurotatoria > Philodinida > Philodinidae > Rotaria > Rotaria macrura. The sequence goes on along the minus strand of OENT01001349.1, from coordinate 21,455 downwards.
TGTCTAGAAATATTCAAATGTTCGAATCAATGATTCAGAAGTGTTCGTTTGAAAAGTATTGTTCTGTGAAAAACATTTTATGCGCAATAGAAAATACTGCTAATTAAAATCGAGACAAACTACTGATTGGAAACTGGTGTATGATTTCTCTTGAGAAATTGTCGTTGATAATCAATATTTAGTACATGATCATTAAGCAGAAAGAAAAAGTTCCAATTATTGGTTCTTTATCTTCCAGATATGAGTTATGGGATATTGTTTAGTTGGTTATTACGATTAGTTATTTTCTCTTCATTTTCTGTTATATTTCTAGCTTTGAAATATGTTATTCTTCGTTGGAAGAAGTTAATTATTTTTCTGTACAATAATGCATGTAATTATTGATTGACATGATCTATTTTAGCTATGGCAATAATGCTTTAGAAAATCGACTATCGAAGATTAATTATTATTTTAAATCAATTTTTGTTGCAGCAATACTTAGCACATTTTCGACAGTTGTTTTTTTTCTCTGTCTAAATATGGCAAACAAAGACATCTGTTTTGTAGAAGTAGGAAATTGTAATTGCGCATTCATACATAGCTACTTTTTATGGTGGTTTTTATATCATAGAAAATATCAACACGGTGTTGATCGAGTAAAATGAATAGAAATAAATAGTTCGCTTTTTTCGTATGCTTTTTGGAATCTAATGCACATATTTCAGAAGTCAAAACCATTGTTTTATGGATTTTATTTCTTTTCTTTTCTTTTTTTAACCTTAAATATCAAGTTTGATGAATAATTCGAAAGATACCAGTTTCAATCTCTGAGTTTGATATGAAAACTTTAAGATTATCCCAAAGATCATTATTAGTATTAAAAAAGAAACTATTTAGATCTTTATTGTAATACTGTATGGAATTCTAATATGACCGGTTAATGGAAATCATTGTTTAACAAAAGTATGTTTCGCCGATGTAAACTAATTTAATCGAGATATACATAAATTGAATGATTGTTGGAATCGTGAACGACAATAGCTCTATAAAACTAATTCGTTTATCATAGTGAAAAATACTCGTCCATTATAGATCTATACAAGATCATGAAACATAATTCTGAAGAACTTTTCAATTGTTATTCAATAACATAAATCGTCGACAGTCGAAAAAGTGATGATCGATCTTCATCGAAAAATTTTTTATAATAAATATTTTTATGTCGTTTTTTCTTTGTGTATACGAATCAAAGAGTTCACTTTTCAACATATTTAAAAGCATACTAACATCGTACCATACACACACATTCATCTTTGTCGATGATTTCAAAGTATCAGATATTGATCTAGTCAAAATTTTCTATTAAAGATAATTAAATTTTAAAAAATCGAATAAAATTAACAAGGTCCTAACGAGACTTGCCAACTTGCATGTAGTTGGAATCATTCTCATGTCCATGACCGTATGAATGTGACCAATAAGTAATAGCATAGATCGGTTTAACAATATTTTTACATTCTCTTCCATCGAATGTAGGTTTTTCTGCTGAACATACATCAGAACCAATACCATTCATCCAATCGTATGCATTGATTAGTTTTGGTCCTAAGAATGTTATGTTCGCAACTGTTAATATAGAATCTGGTTTTTGATTTTCTGCATTTCCAAGTAATTGATCAAGTGGTGCGTTTGTTTGTTGATTGGTATGTATATAATACATTAAGCCTTCAAAAAGTGATTGTGGTCCAGTAAAAAATTCTGCTTTACCATTCCAAAAACCTTTTCGTTCTTGATCTGTTACACGAGACCAAAATAGCATAATTCGATGTAAAATATACGTCCATAATCGATGATTAGGACAAGAGGCCATCCATGAATTAGGAACACTATTCATTGACTGAAATGAATAATTTATCAAAGATAATACTACGCATTTATCAGTAAACAATCCATCAACTCGACGAATCGATTCATAGTCCAGATCGATCTATGAAAGAAATAAATGATTTGAAGACAAACATAACAGCAAAATCTTACATAAAGTCCACCATAATATAGCATATATAAATAACGAACACTATCCGCTTTAAGAATAACTGGTGATAATTCTTTATATGTTGGATAGAACCATGGAAATCTCGTTCGAACAAATAAATCATTTTCATCATCAGTCCATAAATGATAGTACCAATCTGAATATTGTTCACACCATGTTTGACTCCAAATTTTTTGTCGTTCACGTAATGTTTTAGTTTTCCATGTTTGATGAATAATCTTTGGAATTTCATTCCACTTTTTCGAATGAAACCATTGATCAAGTTCATCAACTGAAATATGTTTACAATTAGTCGATGATAAAACAGGTTCGGCATTAGTATTTGTATTTTTAATTTGTGAAGAACGTCTTATGAAAAAGAAAATAATTGTTAAACAGAATACAAAACAAAAGGTAAACAGAACTAATTTTCTTGATGTTCCTAAAACAAAAATTCATGCAATTATATATATTGTTATTTTGCATAGAAAAATATTTACGATTATCAAGCATATCGTTAGAATATATTAAAGAAAGGTTGACTTTGTGGTTCTTATCATAATGGTCGATGTTCTGTGTTTTAAACGCACTTTTTTGTCATGGAGCAAACAGATTCTTGATGAATACGGTTAATATTTATTTTTCTCTCTTATCTTCAGCCAGCTCATATTAACTAGGCCATGGTACACTATTTATATGTAGGTTTTCTTTTAAAATGTTCTATTTCAATAGATATAGTTTTTAAAAAATTTAATAGAAATAATGAATCGATTGAAATATGTTTCTATTGTTCATAATTTAATATTTTTTTAGATTATATGTAATTATTTTTCTTTTTCTGCATTTTTGAAAATAATATTTGCATATTTTATCTAGAATCGGCCTTGATCCATTCTTAAATAAATGCACAAGAGAATCGATCTTGATCAAAGGGAATGCTACAAAACTAAAAGACATTCCTTTCCCATGTGATCAATATTCAATCGAATACATGAGTACGCCTTGGTTTTTCTTTTTATAGATGAATAATGACTTCAGCATATTAATTGAGTCAGACGGTAGCAGCTGCCGTTGTTTTTTTTCCAATAAAATATCAGAACAACGATTAATATCGGATAAACAATTATTGCATGATAAATTGGTTTAATTTGTGATGAATAAATATGTTTTAATATAGAAATCATCTTGCTAAGAAAAAAGCTAAATTTATAGATCGTTCTCAATAGGACAATATCGATCGCCGATTAATAATATGTTTGTTTATTTTTTATTATGATTTATTATTTTTTCTTGTATAATTACAAATAGATGAATTACTATTATTCTTTTTTCTTTCCATGCTATTTTCGAGTTATCATTAATCATCTTATTTGGTTTTAATAAGAAAGTCTTCTCATTACTATTATTATATGTAAATACTATTCATAGTTAATTTATTTAATTAAAAAGTCAAAAAACATGTTAAATTTCTTTTGTGTCTCATAATGTTTTTCTAGAACTTAAACTACTCTTTAATAAAAAGAAGTCTTGTGAGACATAGTAACAGAGTTCGTAGTTCTACAAGTCTCAGTTGTGTATCTATACATAAAGAAGGAAGTAAAAACGAATGCTCTAACTATATATATCAAAGCACCAGCAAGAATAAAAAGAAAAAAAGATCAATGCAAACATGTGTTCCCCACATACTTGCACACACACACACAAACATATATATATATATATGCATTCGAAAGTTATCCACATAATTCAACCAGATTTATGAGTCATATGCTTTCTATGCTACAAGGAATCTAATGAGTAACTGTACTCGAGAGCTTTTAGCATAGATCTAACTACCAATTTTTCGAGATGAAGGTCTTTTGAAAATTCTAAAAGCATTTTGTTTAGTTACTAAAATTTTACAATACTATATAATTCTTTGAATTATATCGAACGAGAAAGGAAAATAATTTTTTTAAATAATAACATGTCTTTCAATTGTCTATCATATTATTTGGTCATGATGGATCAACTGTACGAAAGGAGAATATTTGTTCTCTTGTCATTTTTTCATGACAAGATACATTGTCAAGCTTTTCGTAGTGTTGATCCTATTTTGATCCAAAAGCATCTCAGCGAAGAGAAAGAAGTTTCAATGTCACTGATATTCGTTTGTTCTATTATTCAACGTAATTCAAAGAGAGTTATATTCGTTAAATCTAGAACATGAAAATCTATTCTCGAAAAACTAACAAGAGATAGTTATCGTCAAGAACTTTTGTTGGAAAGAAAATTGTTGATGCAAATCATTCTTCGAACTTTTATTAGCGTCTATAGCAACGAAAAACACATGGAAAATAAGCCTGGTCGCATAGTTTTAGGATCCACTGTGTATGTACATAAATGTATTAAAATGACGTTTATGTTATTTGTATTGCGAAAGTAAAAGTATGTTTATTCATTGAACGGCGAAATAATATCGGAAAGATAAGGATTTTTTAAAACACCATCAATAAATTCTTCTTTAGTTAACGAATGATCATTATTAACATCAATTAATGAGAAAACATCTTCAACACATCGTTCAGGTGGATATTCCGTTTTAGGCTTTCCTAATAAATCATACATAGCCGATATAACGCGTATCATTTCTGTTCGATCGATTGAATTGTTCTTATCTTTGTCATAGAGTGCAAATACATAATCAAGTTTTTGCCGCATCGTCCCTAATGACGTTATGGCATAGCCACCTAAAATGGATTCCGAAAGAACAAATTATTATTTCACATGTATATATATGAGGAAAAAAAAGAAACTTCTAATTTTTCTCTTATGAATAAACATACAAAGAAATTCATTAAAGTCAATCTTTCCGTTTGAATCTCGGTCAAATGCAGCGAAAACAAAGTTGGCTATTTCTTTGACTTTTTCATCTGATTCAACACGTAACGAGCGATAGAATTTGAAAAAATTCTTTCGATTCATTTTTCCCGATGGACAAGCCAAAAGAAATTGTTTTCTAAATATTAAAAATAAAAATCAAATTAAAAAAAGAATATGAACTTCTTGCTTTGTCAAAGCATCTATGTTCTTTTTACTAACCTCCATGCAATGATAACTTCTCGTTCTAAACTTGTTTCTTCAATTAATTTGTCAATAACATTTTGATCAAGATGATTTTTTTGAATTTTATTTCCCATTATCAATGATTTTGTCTGAGTATGACAAATAGATTAGAAAGAAACGACCTATCTAATGAAAAACAAATAGAAAATTTTGTTTTGAATTTCTTTCAAAGTAGCCGAGTGAGAAGATATTATGTTACGCTTTCTACTAATTTAAGTGAAATGTGTCGGTGTGCACATGACGCAAAATGGAAGAAAGAAAGACGTAGGCAACAAAAATTTCCTATTGCTATCGTCAAATAACAACAGACAGTAGTTAGTTTTTTATTTGTTGTATATAATAACGCATGCACTTGTGTAGTCTCTTGAGATTCTAATACTGTATAACATTGCTATTTCTCATCATCTTACTATTGCCTTTAATCAAATATGACATCTGAGAAAAGAAAGCATTGTAAAAACTTGTAAATAACTTTTTATATGCATGTAAAGAAAACAAAATCTAAAGAAGAAAGATTTGTAATTGTTTCTGATTATTATTATTACTTATTTCATTTAAATACTTTAATTATAAACAAAAATATCTCGTTTACTAATGAACAATTTATCGAAGAAAAATAATCATGTTTCTCTTTTTCTTTATAAATGATTCTTTGTTATGGAAAAAAAATGAAGTGCACCAATTTTGAATACGATGTCATTACGAACTTATTGCTTAAGAAGAAAAAAGAAGAAGGAACATAAGAAAAAATCATCAAGCCTATATTCTTCTATAGAAAATACAATCTTTTTCTGACTGTTAGACCTAGATAATCTTAAGTATATCTTCATGTCATTTTTTTAAGTGACAGAATACAAACGATTACGAGATTCTTTCATATTTCTTGTTATGGATATGCCGATTGTCTCTACACAGCACATATCAGGTTGACAGACTAACATGGCTTGTATTACTGTTACTCTTTGGAAAATGATAAACTCTTTTTATACATACTTGAGTGTATTAGAGACTGATGTTGTATGCATACCCTCTATTACTTTTACACGCAATTACTGTATACTATTTCCTTGATTATTTTAGAAAACTAAACTCTGTTTCGTGTTTACTCTATACGATTGAGATACTTCTTATTGAAATCTTCTGACCGTCTCAAGAGATCGCTTTTCTTTTTCGTCAATGTGTTTCATCTCTTTTTCTCTCTTGATTTTAATGTATTCTCTAGATTTAAACAGTTCGAGATTGTTTCTCTCGAGAGAATTTTTTTTTCTCTTGTATTTTTCTCTCAAACAAACATTCCATTGGTGCTGATATTATTCTAGAATTAATAAAATGGAGATTAAAATCATTCGGGTTTCCTTTTTGCTGATATGCTATCAATATTGATGCTCCTACCTGACTTAGTTGTATTGATCGGAAGAAAGAAACGAATGAGAACAAGAAAATCAACTATTGTTCGATTTGAATCGCCGAGAAAAATAAATAAGGAAACGAGAAAAACATATTGACAAAAAAAAAAGGACGATAAATACGTTATGGTCATCCAAGCAAATTTATTATTGTTAACAGCAACCATTAAGAATCATTGACAGATGGATAGACGCACAACAGACAATCTTAATTTTCTTATACGACTTATTTTCTTTTCTCGGATGCGATCCAAGGACTAGTTAATAAATAGATAGATATTCTTTCTGCTATATTTGCGTTGTTCGTTCTATAAACATCATTTTCTTATTTAGGTCTCCGTTTTCTTTTTCTTTTCTTTTGGTTATTTTTTTATGGACAGATTTTTGTTTTTTTAGTACTGAATCTTTGTCTATATCTCATATTTTTTTCCACGCCTTTGTCTGTCTCATTCAATAATGCATTAAGCGATCAAACGTCGAATATAAATGTTGATGATACTGCCTGCTCTCGTTTGATTATTTGTTTGTTGCTTGTTATTGTAAACCGTTTGTGTGGCAGACAGTGTGCTTATAAACGACAATTATCATAAAGATCTTGTGTGGATATAAAGATTAAAAAACCGATAGATATTTCTTGTCATCATAATGTCTTATTTTTATAGCCGATACGTAATATTAACAATCGAACAATTATTAAGGCCTAGTTTTCTTTATTTCATATCTAGTTGTTTAGAGGAACATAACTCTATACACAATAAGAAAATCAAAACTATGTCGAAATACTACCTTATGAGATGACTAGTAATAGAAATTAAGATCCGAAAAAGCAGATGACAACGAACTAACTCAATCAAACGAGCAAAAAAAAGGCCTATTCATATGGAACATAATTGGTTTAACTTATTTATAAATGACTACATCATTGCATTTATCAATCCTTTCGATTCATTCAAGCAATGATTCTCATCGGACTTTGAAATCATCAATGGACGTGTCTGAATTTTCGTTAAAAATAAATTTTCATATGAATTGATTCCAAAGAATGAAGGAGTGTGAATTGAAGTTCGTGTTTTTTTTATTGTTATTGTATATCACTGAAAACATGTACTCAGATAGATTTCTTTTTCTTTTCGAATAAAATGAAAGAATGTTAAGCTTGCACACGTCATGTCAACAAAATATACATATAAAGACGAGAAACGATAACCGGGTTGAGTGATGAAACTATGTTTGTTACCGGAAAGGACGGATATACAAACATCGATGCGACGGGTGTTTGTCCCTTGTCTGGGGGATGTTCATATGTGCAATTAGAGTACGAAAAGAATGAACAACAATACATGCAGTCATTGATATGAATTCTCTTGACTAGAAAAGCAACACTTCTTTACATGATGCTTCTAGTTCTAGTCTTCTACTTACCTTCTCTGGTTTTAGCACGTGTCGGTAAGTGTGAACTTCAGTTTCTTGTATATTCTATCGAAGCATACATTCAATTAGGCCATTCAAAACAAAGTTACTGTTTGGATGAAATCAAAAGTGGTACCCTGTCGCTTGGATGTCCAAATAATCAATTGATAAAATTAGGACGTGTTTTATATGGTTATTCGTGGTCAAATGATTGCTCATATATCGATAAAGATTGTACCATGGACGTACCACATGAAGATATCATTTGTATAACAACTACAAATTGTACGGTTCGTGTTGTTGAGCATCCATTAATATTACAAGACTGTTGGAATTTAGCAGCCTCTTATGTTCAAGCAGAATATGAATGTATCGCAGGTCAGTATGTGTCGTCGTCGCTTAGTACTTTATATAGAAAGACTAAGGAAATGATCAAAAATCGAATGACTAACTAAAATATAAAATAAAAGAGGCTTGTAAAAAATAATCGAACATCACGATATCTAATCTGATTGAAGAAAAAGAGAAAATATGCATGTTGTTATATAAAATTAGTTTTTTTAATGAATGAAAACTAAGATCTTTCTTATTACCATGATTATCATCTTATAGAATATTCACTTCAAAACGTCTGTCAACCTCAGGATACAACATTAACATATGGTTTCCTGTCAACACCTAGTTATCCGCATGGATTTACTGCGAATCTTAATTGCCCATGTGCATTATTTGCATCACCAGGCCATGCTATTGTACTTGAAGTTATTGATTTTCGTTTGCCAACATGTGCTGAAGCTGGTCTTATTCTATGGCTTGGACAAGATTTTCAAACGAAATGTCTTACACAAGATCCATTGACTGTTGTCAGTAATGTTCAACAAAATGTAACACTTCGCTTTTATACATTAGCTCATGTTAAACATGGAGGTTTTTTGATAAAGTATTCTGTTTTACCTGTATCAAATAATGCAACTGTACGTTTACAATGTTATATTGCTCCAGCTGTTAATCGAACTCCAACAACAACAAAATTTCCGACACTAAATTTATCACAAAAGCCATCTTCACTTTTTTCTCATACGAATAACGAAGTGAATGCTCCTATTGATCAGGAAAGACGAGAAGGCGGAGGCAGACGAGAAGAAACACTAATGTCACCATCATTTGTTACTCATTCCAATGATTTAATAAAACGATTTCCATCCGGACATGATAAAGCTCCGCCAATTCTTGGTACACTTGAGGAGCATAAAGTATATGAGCATATTTCACGACATGAAATGTTCTTTCTTTCTTTTATCTCTATAGGACATTATGTCATTAGCTGGCGTCAATAAACAACAACAACAATTGCAAAACCTGAATCAGTCAATTTATAAGAGATGTAGAAAAACGAAACCCATAACTTTTTTTCTTCATTATTTGAATTTTGTCTGTTTTCTCGAAAAATCTAGATTTATTTCCCAATTCATCATCATTTCGTCGTTCAAATATGACGTTAATTGTCATTTGTGTTGTTTCTGCTGTTATCTTTCTTCTGATCATGATCAATGCTCTCATATGGTTCATTTTCTCGTTGCGGTAAGCACAAATCGGCTCGTTAATCCTTCTACACAGCACGCAACTGCATCTTCTATCGTCTTATATTATTACTATTACTACTATTATTACTATCATATATATCCTGTATGTGTATATATTATGTATATAGACCAAGCCGTACCAAATCGACTACATCTTCCCAAAATTTGTATCCTCGCGCAGCGACATTAGGTAATGAATCGAAAATAACAACATCGAATTACGGAGCCCCATCAAATTATGTAGCATCATCAAATTACATAGTACCGTCTAAATATTCAACACCATTAAACCCTCGTCGTCATCGTTCGGAATCATGCTCACGTCTTGATGAATCGTCAATGATATCCAATCATTTACTACACCGAGAACGAAGATTTCTGCAAGCATCAGCATCGAATCAAGAAATATATCGGCAACGAATACTAGCTGATCCTGTTCCATCCTATCATGAAGTAAAACGAAATCGCATATTTCCTGATCCTTTAACTTCAAATTCAGATACACAGGGAGATAAGACATTACCAGACCACTCCGCATCGAATCTTGAAATATCTAGCCATCGTATACTACCTGATCCAATTCCATCAACTCAAGAAAAACTACGAAATTTCGAATTGTCGGATCCTTTAATATCAAACTCTGATGCACACAGAGATCAAGGACTATCTGAAGCGTCAGCGTCCAACATTGAAATTTCTCGCCGCCGTGTATTTTCTGATCCTCTCCCTTCAAATGATAAACTACCCGAAGATCGAAAACCAAATAATCCTTTGATATCTAATTATGAAGTACCCCGTGATCGAAAATTAGTGGACGTACCCGCACCGAAAAACGAAATATATCGGTGTCGTATACTATCTGATCCTATTCCGTCAAATCATAAAGCGATACCGCATAGGAAATTTCCTGATCCTTTACCATCAAAACACGAACCACACCGAGATTCAGGCGTAATACAACGATCACAACCGAAGCATGAAATACATCAGAAACGAGTACTATCTGATCCAGTAGTAACAAATTATGAAATGCCCCGAGATCGAAAACAACCAGAACCATCACTACCAACTCAAGAGATATGTAGGCCGCGAATACTCTCTGATCCTGTTGTATCATATCATGAAGTACTCCGAGATCGAAGATTACTCAATCCTGTTGCATCAAATGATGAAGTACAGAAAGATCGAAAACTTCCTGAGCCTTTGCCATCAAATCATGAACCAAATCGAGATCGAAAGGTAAAAGAGGCATCAGCACCAAACCATGCAGTACATCAACAGCGAATACTATCTGATCCTGTTGCATCAAATAATGAATTGCCCCGAGATCGAAAACAACCAGAACCATCAATTCCAACTCAAGAGATATGTAGGCCACGAATACTATCTGATCCTGTTGTATCATATCCTGAAGTACTGCGAGATCGAAGATTAGTCAATCCTGTTGCATCAAATGATGAAGTACAAACAGGTCGAAAACTTCCTGAGCCTTTACCATCCAAACATGAACCACAACGAGATCGAAAGGTAAAAGAAGCATCAGCGCCGAATCATGAAATACATCAGAATCGAATACTATCTGATCCAGTAGTACCAAAGTATGAATTGCCCCGAGATCGAAAACAACCAGAACCATCACTTCCAACTCAAGAGATATGTAGGCCACGCATACTATCTGATCCTGCCGCAACAAATTATGAATTGCCCCGAGACGGGAAACAACCAGAACCATCACTTCCAACTCAAGAGATATATAGGACGCGAATACTAACTGATCCTATTGTATCACATCATGAAGTAGTGCGAGATCGAAAATTACCTAATCCTGTTGCATCAAATTATGAAATACAAAGGGATCGAAGACTTGCTGAGCCTTTACCATCGAAGCATGAACCACAACAAGATCGAAAATCACAAGAAGTATCCGCAACGAATCGTGAAATACATCAGAATCGAATAATATCTGATCCTGTTGCAACAAATTATGAAATACAAAGGGATCGAAGACTTGCTGAGCCTTTACCATCGAAGCATGAACCACAACGGGATCGAAAATCACAAGAAGTATCCGCAACGAATCGTGAAATACATCAGAATCGAATA